>BHFT01026374.1:0-70366 GCA_004320025.1 Laticauda laticaudata
AGGTTACAAATGTCTCTCCCTCTTTCACGCATGTGCTCTTTTTGCCCAGGACCTCAATGTGGTCCTGTCCACCATTAAAACCATCCTTCCAAGCAGTCTCCATGTTTCCAGTGTTTTTCTTCCTACTTGGAACTGAACCCAGATGGACATTTCTTCCAACACTATGAAAACACAATAACATGCAGAAATATTCTTTTCGCTACCACTGGTAGATTGTATACAACCAACTTCAATCTAGAATTCATCTGTTGCTGAGTCCCAACTCTTCTTTATTATGTTGCACCAAGGACAGCCACGTGAAAATGATGAATTTAAATTTTACTAATTTACTAAACGAGTAAAAAAAAAGAAAGACAGAAAAACAAGAAGAACACTTTTAAAAAACTGGGTATGGATAAAAAGATGTACACTTCGGTTCCTTGCTTTTTCAAAATCAAAAAAGGAGAACTTCCAGGTTGATTTTAATTCTATGGTCTGCTCAGACTCAGTGGCAATAGTTATTAAACATGCCTCCGGCCCATCTCACACAGTACCTTCTCTCCAGATCATTTTCCCGGGGCAGGCATCCGGGACGCTAACAGAGCCCAGGAATCGTTTTGTGCAGTTGTGCTTTCCTGCGGGTCTGCAGCCGAGAGAGCTCATGCGTGGCGGCTCGTGGTTGCGTGGGTGCTGCTGGCCCTTTAAGCTGCGGGGAAGAGAAGCGCTGCGAGCGAATGGCGCTCGGGTCCGCTTGCGGATCGCACCCTTCTCTTCTCCACGGTAAGAGGCGCGATATTCCCCCTCCCCTCCCCTCATCTTTTTATGGGTTTAAAGCTTAGCATACAGTAAAACCAACTGACGGTCTTTGCACATGCCAGGTGGGAAGCCTCTCTTCTCAGTCGCCCTCTGCCCGCTGCTGCGTTTCCGTCTCCCGGCGACGGTTGCTGAAAAAGTGGCGGAGACCGAAAAGAAAAAGGCGGAAAGTTGTTTCTCATAAGCTTTCCCCGTCACTGGCGAGGATCGCCAAAACCTTTCTTGTCCCGTTGGCCGCGGCCTCGACTCTCATTCACCCCCCCCCCCNTGGCCGCGGCCTCGACTCTCATTCACCCCCCCCCCCTTCTGAATGTGTAGCATAACGAACTAAAGAAAATGGTGCATATTTAAAAAGGGGCAGATTTTCTGTCAGTCAGACGGGGAATGGGAAGAATTCCTTGGGCCTTTCTTGCCTTGCCAAAAATGCAAAGGTTTTGCCAGGTTGTGTTTTTGTGCCTTTACTCTTAAAGTAAAGGCTATGGTATGATTTAGAATACTTCGATTCTGAAGGTTTTGGAAGCTTATCATGTAAAATATCTCCTTTTTGGGGAATGTAAAACTATGGTTTGTGAGTAGATATGTCCACACCCTTTTAGCTTTGGATTGTCCAAAACAACATGGAGTTTAGAAAACGTATTTCTCCAGCTGTTTATTTCACTTATTAAACTGATAATACCATAAAGTATTAAAACCTTTCAATGTGTACCAAAAAATAAAAATAAAAATTGAAGATTTTATTGTGGAAAACAATTAAAATACATAACTTAGTAGATGGTTGATTATATGCAAGAATAATAAAATGCATTGAACTAGAGAAGAAAAACCCATTCAATGCTCCAACCTGGGGAGAAAGGGATGCTTATTCTTTGAGTCTCTCATTTCATTTAGGACTTCTGGATTTTTACCTCTGCCTTATTAAAATACCAATGATATTCCTTGTTTACCAGGCCCTTCATGAAGCAGATCATGGCCTCATCAGCCAAATATTGGTGGATTCAGAAGAAAATCTGAGTGTTTGCACTGAGAAAATGCAGCCCACATCTCCATATAACTGGAACACAGATTGGAGCTTCTGGGTAAATTCAGATTCCCCCTCATATTAGAGAAGTGTTTTCTTATTCAAGGATGTGTGTTTTTTAAGCTGTTTAATTAAGTCAATCTTTTTCTCTGCCTTGGAGAAAATGTATACTTAGTAATACTTAATGTATTAGGGTATCTCTTTGTTGAGTAACTGAGGAATGACTTCACTGTTAGTTTAAATTGCCCGTTCTAGAGAGATTGGAGACTCAGTGTTGTTTTCCTACTAACTTACCTCACTTGTTTATATTGCACTTGAATGTGGCTTTCTTATTTTAGAATTTTTAATCCCATCTTTATTATTTTTCCCACAACAACAACCCTGTGAGGAGCACTGGGCTGAGAGAGAATGACTTGCCCAGTTATCCAGGCAATTTCGTTGTCTAAACAAGAGGTAGAACTACAATTCATAGTCTCCCAGTTTGTATCCTGGTGCCTTAATCACTAGACCAATGTGAGTCTTTCTTGTCTTGTGACTGTTGGCCACATGTTTGGGCTGCATGTTTTAGATACTAGGAATTGGAATTAACTTTTGAATAGTTATTCTTATATTCTGGGTCACTGGAATTTATGGTACAGTTTGTACCTGAAATGAATCAAAGATATACATTAATTCTGAGGTTATAATCTTAAACACACTACGATACACTCCATTGCAAGAGATAAATGTATAATAGTACTTTTAATTGCTGTAAAGATTGGAAGCTACTTCTATGTATCTTTTTTTTCTTTTTCTTACTTTGTATTAGCATCTATTTTTATATTTTCAAATTTAGATACTTGTATGTAGAATGATCCACACCCCTGAACTTGAGATTTAATTTTGAAATACCTGTGTCATAATAAGGAGAATCACATTATTGAGTTGTCTTACCATTTGATTTTGAGATTTATTTTTATATAAGTTATCATGGTCGGGTGACCCCTGGGGACACAATATAGCCAACTGGTACAGAGACTTCAGAACAAAATGTCCCTGGCAGTGAAATAGAAGTAAACCTCCACTGAAAAGGAGGATGAAGAGGGTATCGCTCCAAGATTTTTGGAGGTTATTTAAACTAAAACAAAATTTCACAGCATATTTAAAAACCCTTAAAGATTACTTAATAATTAATAGAAGGCACTAACAGAACTTAAAAAATGAGGGTAATTTTAATTTGTGGACAAAGTAAAGAGCTGAACATGCTCAAAGCCATATGGAGATAAGGATTATATTGCATGAAATGTTAAGTTGAAGAACAGAACAGGAGTTAGCAGGATATGGACCCCAGGATCTCTTTGGGCTCCAAGAACACCCTTGAACTGAGTGGTGCTTACCTTTTAGGATTTTTTTTTAATGTTGAAAAGAAAATATTTTAAGGGCAAAGTGGTTGCCTTAAGCCTGTGCAATGTTTAAAATGTATATTTTGTTCCTCAAAGCCTTTCAAAATTATATTGATTTTTTTCATTTTGGCAGAATTGAATAAACAAATCAATACCATATATCTCAACAAGGGTTAAGACCACTTTTTGTTAAAAAGCCCAGCCTTTAAAAGGCATCAGATTTGATCCTACTTTCACAATGTCATTGCATTTGCTATTTCATCTTTAGTTCTTGGAAGGTAAAGCTTTGAAATGCAATTCTGCATCTACAAAAATAAAAATAGACCTTTAAATATTTTTCAAGCAGCAACAAACTAGAGAAATTATTGGAACAAAGAAAACAAGTGTTTTAAGGAATTGCTAAAGTAATAGATAGATACTTCTACAAGAAGTAGGCATATTTGTGTTAATCTCCACTATAAAAGAATTGGATAGATTTCCAAATCTGAACATTTTGGTAAGGAGAGGCATTTGAGAAGTTAAGAGAAATCTATTTGTCAAGGTATGAAATTCCAAGAATGGCAGTTTCAAAACATGAATAGACCATACATACCTGCATGTTTGGAAGGAGACAGAAAATTATAAACTTCAGGTGGTATACCATCTTGTTTCAGACAAATAGCTGGAAAGCGTTGTAAGTTGCAGAATCAGTCTTTCTTAGCTGATCCTTCATTTGTACCTAAGCAGAGTTGGATAGATTTGCAGATAATCCTTGTTAAGCAACTCTACCTCATTTAACAATTTGCAGTTACAATAGTGATAAAAAAGTAACTTCTAACCAATCCTCACTTTTATGAACTTAACAGGTTTTAAAGCAAAGCAAAGCTGAAGTAATAGCTGATGGACTGAAAGCAACTGAGCAGTTAGTGAGAAACAAAATGGAAAGATCTAAATTTGACGGGAAAGATCTAAGCCCTAAAAAAGACAGGTTATGTCTAGGGAAAATGGGGGCAATACTGCTACAGTGCTTTCCGATAACGAATAGTTTATATGACAGAATGCAACAATCTTTTAGAGTAAATATGTTAGTAAGCACTGGGTAGAAGTGACTCAATAGGTTTCATATACTTAAGCATTCATAAACCTGTTGGCAAAAATCTTTTACTGAAATTGGAAAATTCTTATAGACTACTATTATTACAGAATAGGCTATATTATGTATGTTTAATAAGCAGTAGGTTAATCTCTTAACTCAGCACTCCAATTCTATTTTCCTAGCCCTGATATTTATATTTTTAAAAATCATAATTATATAAATGTCAGGTTTAGTTTGAAATGTAAGTTCAAAATGATTTCCATTTGCAAGATGGCAAGAAGTTTAAAATATGTATTTTTTTTTATAAACTATTTAATACCCAGGATCTGCTTGCTTAACAATACAAATACCAAACTGCTCCAAGCATAGAAGAATTATCTAAGCTATCTGTTGATTAGACTTTGAATTATTAATCATACTCTGGGCATGGGAAATCTGAGTCAGTTGTTATGTGAGTTATCTGAGTTGATGAAGTGAATCAGCTGCAATTTGGGATTTAGTCCCATGCTTGTTTCTCAGCATCTCACAGTTGCTCTTGAGCTGGAATTAGATGACTAACGGTAAGAACTATTTTACTCCCTGAATCCAAGCTACAGGTAAGCAAACCTTCAGGTATGGGAGCACTGTTAGGCCTCTGAAATCATGATGCTAGAGAATTAATAGAAATTCCCATCTATGGAAGCTCCTCATCTTTTTTCTTGGCAGGTGGGCATTTTAATCAAGTTATGTTGGGCTAACATGCATAAATGAGACCACCAGTATTCTTTAAAATAAAAGCAATCTCCTAGATGGGATTGCAGTGTAGCGGTCATGGGCCTAGGATGGTTTGGAGCAGTATTTCTCAACCCCAGCAGTTCCAATATATATGTACAATTCTCAGAGTTAGTGGTTGGCTGGAGGAATTCTGGGAATTGAAGTCCACACATCTTAGAATTGCTGAGGTTAAGAAACACTGGTTTGGATATGCTATACATCCCCAATGTTAGTCAAGCTCCCTGTATAGCAGTGTTATTTTTAAAAGATTTTTTAAAAAATACATTGGGAGCTGGTATGCTACAATATATAATCTCAAAGATTCCTTTTATTTTGCTAAAATGCGATGAGATTCACTTGATGAGACATCAGCTCAATTTGAAAATAAAAATGGTTGCAACACATGCTTTGTCCAGAAAATCAGAGGTAAGCGAGAGTGGTGGAATACACATATACAGGAGATAGTTTTTAGTAGTAAATATTTTGTAACCAGTCATCTGCTCTGTGATAATCATTTTGTGAGATACAAAATGAACTTGTTTTGTTCAAAATGAACAAAATGAACTTGAACCTGACAAGTTCTCAAAATTTTGAATGCATTTATTCAGAAAAAACTGCCTATATCTTTTGAAGTCAATTTGAATTTTAGCATGACAAATAAGACATTTGTTTAATTTTGCATGTTTGCTAATGATGATTCTTGGATGGAATACTAGGAAGATATTCTACAGGGAACATTGTTTTCAACTACCCAATATAACTGTATGGAAAGGAAGAACAAGAATTGTTAATTAAGTCCTAGTGGTAGGCCAGACTGTCTTTAAAGGTTTCCATAAAACTATAATTGCTCCCTTGGAGACTTACTGTGGTTTAGTCCATTAGAAATTAGAAAGAGACAATGCTGCCAACCTACTAACAGATATGGATTTTCAAAAGAGAGTTTTGAAATAGTGATGAGAAATAAGTGACAAGCCAAGTCTTCTGCTTGGTGTGTATATATGTGTGTTTATATTTCTGAAGCTACTTAGATAGTTTTATCTTGTCTAAAACTATGAATGTTGATGAGACTAAATTTATGATATATCATTATTCTTAATTATCTAAAATATAAAAGATACATTTGATAATTATTAAAGGCCAATTATATATTTGTGTTTTCCCTTGCAAACATCTTATTCTTCTAGAAGTATTTAACTACTGTCCATGTTATCATAAGTACCATGAAACAAGAATGCAAAGTTCTGGTCTCCATATAAGTCACCAAACCATGCCTCATGTTGATTATCTCCTTTGCCCTTGTTGATCCAAAGAGATGTCAAGAAATAATCAGGAATAGTTTCTTTTCTATTCCCTTTCTTGCCTGACAATGTGGCTGATGATTAGACTGATCATAAAATAACAGATTGAAGGAAATGAGCTAGCATGACTTAGATCAGGTGCTAACATTCCTCATTAAAAATACAGTATTCATGTTTAAACTCAGTCTAATTGTAGCAAACTGTTGATTTCTTTCCTCTTACGTAATGTTAATTAGATGCTTCTATAACATTTGCCAGGTGAATAGGTGCTGACTACTGCATGTTCTTATAATTGATTCATAATAAACCTGTGAATGTTAATCTCTGACTGCATATTCTAAAACATAAAAAGCAGTCAGTTCCTAATGCTGTAAACACTATGTTGTTTTATGGCAAGCCCAGCTCTTCCTTAAAGCAATTCTGGTCAATCGGTGAAAAACAAACAAAAAAGAACAATATATTCCCAAATCTTATGTGTATTTAGCATGCCTCTAGAACATTGACATGCTTACCACTGCACATATCGTATCTAATGCTTATGTAATGGGATATTTGCTGTGTCATTTCCCTGGATTTGTTGCTGATTTTCTTTTGGAAGACCTATTTCTCTTTTCAAGGTAGGTTTTTTGAAATCTTATGACTCTGTATCAGCTATTTTTCTTAAATCAAGAAGGGAGATTCAGCTTGTTGTTGGGTCATTGGAAGTACATTGGATGGGACAGAGCCTTCTTACTAGCCTCAAAATTCACCTTACCCAACAAGTGTACCTGGTACTAATTTATAAATGTTCTGGTGTCAATCCTGAATAAGGTTTGTTTTTTTACCAGGATCTTTATGAGAGTATACTGAATGTTGTTTTGTTTTTTATATTTTAGAGGAAGCTTTTAATATTACTACTTTTTATGGGGATGGAAAATATAGCATTTTGGGCAATATTATTTGGGGGTTGATATTTTAGATAATTAGAGACTGATAAATATCTAAAACTGTTTTAATGCATCATAGTTGGCAAAAACTCTGAGAAATTGTGAGATTTAATATTCAACCTATAATGTATAAATTATGTTTATCTGAATGCATAGTATTGATTCAATATTAGGGATAATAAACTGGAAAATAAGGTTAGAGTTAGGATTAGGGTCTATTATTTGCAATAACATGACATTTTCGACCTGAATATTCTCAGGGTAGGTGAATATTCTATAGTGATGATGGAAAAGCAAAAAGATCAATTGAAGATTTTGCATGGACTTTCCAAGCCTACTGTATTTATACAGAAAATACACAAGTTTGAAGTCAGTTTAAAATGTCTATTGATATACATTTAGCTTTTTTGGATTTTTAGAAATTGGGGAAGGTAAGATTTTGGTGTCACTTGCTGTAAATACTCTGCGCTTTAAAAGCTTTTTACTTCTTCTATGGGGTAGACAGCTATTTTTCCTAATTTAATAATAGGATTTTAAAGGTGAGAATTTTAGAAAAGAACTAATGATGTAGAGCAGCAGAAGGGTGAGGCTATCCTTGAGGGCTCCTTCGTGCTCTCTGAGCTTGGTCATTTTCTTGCAGATGTTTCATTACTCAAACCAGGTAACATCATCAGCACACTGCAAGAAAACGATCACACTCAGAGAGCATTAGCAACTCCACATTTCAACCCGAAAGCTACAAACATTCTCCTCTGTTATGGCCATCCTTGTTTTAAAATGGGAATTGAGGAGAGTCATCCAGGAAAACTGAGGGCTCTAAACCAGACTAAAAAGTCATGAAAACAGAAGTCCCAGAAGGCAGGTGCAAACCACCTCTCAGTTGTTGCTAAGAGAACAGCCTGGTTGTCCTCAATAGGAGTCCTGCCTTGTCTTTGCTCAGTGAGAGAAATCTAAAGAGGAACATGTTAAAGCTTGGATTTCAAGCTCAACTTCATAGATACGTTATCATGGAATATCTGTCTACTTCATATGACTTCCAGTTTCTAAGACTGCTTAGGAACTTGCTGAATATCTGGCAAACTCCCCTCTCCCCCCCCCCCCCCCNTTGGAGAAATGTTGAGAACTGGCAAAATATCAGATTACATGGATAGGGCAATGTTTTCTCTCCCTTTTTTAAAGAATAAAGGAGCATTCCACGACTAATGCATGCTCTTTCTCTCACAGATACACAAAGTGCCTTTATGTAAGGGAATTGCAGAAAAATAGAAAAAGAAATTAGCATCAGATGGACTCATAAATATTGATTTCTACCTCCCATCATGGCTTTAGTCAATCAACTTCTTATATGTGTCCATGTATTCATAACTATGTTTTTACTTATACCTATTATCTTGTAAGCAATTGACAAACCAAATAAAATAAATAAATAAAACATTTTCATGCAACTTTAAATGGGACAGTGAAAGAGTAGGAACTTTATTTTGACCTATCTCATACAAAGCATTCTCTGCCAGTGAATGACATGAGCTCATCTGTTTTACCCGCTTTGAGCCATTATGCCATAAACACAGTCCAAGCATATTCATTCTGTATGAGCTAAAATGTCTAAATTAGTCATGTAAGCCAACATACTGTTGCTGATTTCCCATTTATAGAAAGAACCTTTTAAAATCTATGCATTTAAAAACCTTATTTTAAAATTCCATGAAATTCAGGCTTTATACAAATTATTGTGCAAATAAAGTAGGAAAATCAAATGAGATTTTTTTCTGATAGTTATATTATGGAGGAAGTGTGATTGCTATGTCATAAAAACAGTGCTACTGTGTGTAATACCAGCTTATTAAGACTTGGTGAATCATGTTTAAAAAGCTACTTCCAGATACCTTTTATCATTTTCATAAAAAGGCAAAAAGTGATTAAATACAAGTATTTATTTAAAAAGTTTAATAATTTTATAGGTAAGCTAAAGGTGCAAATTTATTACATTTTAAATTTGCTGAATAACTAAAGTGCCTGGTCAGATGGGGTTTTGGTTCTGCATTAAAGGCATCTGAATGTGAACCTGAGAGTGAACATGTGAACCTGGAGCTTGAGATTGTTCATGTCTGTATCATGCAAAGAAAATAGTAGGTTTGGGAAGCTGGACAAAGTTTGTTGGCATATCTGGAAGAACTTGTTTTTATGTTTTCCTTAAGCAACCAGCCATTATGTAAAACACTTCACTGGTGCTCTTGTCACATTTAGTTGGCATAGGGGAATGTGACTCATATGACTAAATTGTGTTTAGGATAGATTCTGATGCTCCAGAGACAGAAGAGGATTTCTTGTTGAATATGTTTCGGCCTTTTCACTTTAATTTACCTTTCTTCCTGTCTTACACATACAAGATAGCATCATGTAAGGTTTTAAATAAAAATGGGAATTCTGCCTCATTAAAATCCCCAGTGAAAAATGCTGTCATCTGTTATTTTGTGAATAATTAGTAATGGTTCCCCTGAAAAACTAGAAAGTAGACAAGTTCCAAAATTGATGGTTTATTTCACTACTATCTTTCACCCTTGCAGAAGGGCAAATAATTTTGTGCCATTTTAAAGATTATCCAATTTTCCAAAAAGCTTTTATTCACATAATTTACCTGGTTAGATAAGTGGAAAAAAGGGACATTTATAAATTATTTTTCTAACTGTCAAAAAGGATGGAGTGGAATATTGTTTTTCTCTTTATATCAACTAATTTATAGGGATGATAACATTTGGAGATTTTATAAATAACCCCCCAGTAGGAAGAAATTATACAACTTTGCTAGCTATTATGGCTGAGGGCTAAGTAAGTTATAGCCAACAATAATCAGATCAGAGACTATTACCATGATGCCACTGGTGCCTAAGTACCATAATGCATGCCTTGAAACATTTTCTAACTGCTTTCATCTTCCCCCCCAGCCCATGAGTGAGATAAACTTAGTGGTTTTTTTCCCCCCTTATCCTGATACTGTTCAAAAACCACCTCAAGAACTAAAAATTAGTTAGACTTTGTCACTCCTTACTTTGGAGGAAAGTCAAGTAACTATGCTTGACAAAAAATGGAGGCTAGAGAGTCAAGTCAAGATTGGCAGTGGGACAGCAACTTTCAGTGCTGTGCAGCTGATTCAAAGATGGATGGAAAGTGATGTAATTTAATAACAGGGAGAATCCTTTTGCTGCGGGCCAACATTTCATCTCTTAATCTAATCTCCAGCTAATAAATAATTATTTAAATAAATAAATAAATAATAAATAAATAATAATCTCCAGCATAATAAAGATAGAATTCTTCTCTAACTTAGCCCGCTCATTTATACTCACTGTGAGCTCCTTGGGTGCTGAAGTTTACCTGAAGGTTAGAAAGTAGGAAGGTCCGTGGAATTCAAGTCTCTATTAAGCCGGTGTTCAACACTACATTTTCTCATGTCAAATCCAGAACCTGAATATGACTGGTTGAAACAAAACCAAGAGACAAAACATCCACCCACCAGGTAGAAGAGGAATGAGGAAGCACAGTGTGAATGTGTTATCTTAAAGCAACAGATACCATGCACTACAATAAGAAATGGATGGCATTTTGAAAATTAGAGTCCAAATTAAGTTCCCTAGCTACCAGTTGCTTATCCTCCATTAGTAAGAGAGAGAATGTTTTGCCATTCATACTATATTGGGTTAAAATATCAAAAAGGAACTAAAATGGAAAGTTTTACCTGATGGAAATCTCTGAAGGGTTTTAAAAAAGGATCATTCTGCTAATTTAAACCTTTTATGTAGAAACTTGTATGGAAATAAAAGACTTCTATTAACTGAAGGCTTTTTCAGACTATCTCCAAGATTAATTTCTACAAAGGCTACGTACAATAATATTCATTGCAATGGGAACTTCTCCTGTTTCGGGTAACTGCTAGTCAGACTTATAGGGATATTCTATTGCTTCTTACCAAACAAGAAAGGTTTTACAACCAGTTTAGTTTTTCTCTATCTTGGCAACTTATACCTTAAAGTTGCCATGGTTGAGAAATACTGTTGTAAACTGTTCAATTCTGTCAAGGAAGATTCCCTCAGCATTATGCCCTTATTTGCTTTCTATATGATTTATAACAACTGGGGTTTCTCTTTATAAGGCCAATCATCAATCAAGAGTAATGTATTCAAAGTAGCAATGGGAATAGATTATGGGAAGAATGTGGAATACTAAGTAGTTGAGAGGAAATTAGGATAAAATGGGGTGCTTGGAAATTTGAAATGTTGTCCCTTATTCAGTAGGCATCCAAGGGGAGGCAAGGAAAGGGGTGAGATGAGTAAAAGCTCCCTTTTCTGCAAGGGTTGTGATGTCTTTTTCCTGCTCAAAATAGACAGAACCTGTGGGACGATTTTGCTTTCATCATTATGACTTCAGCTGTTTTGTTTCAAAAATTATGCCTTAATTCTAAGTTGAATCTCTCGTTGATCAGCTTCCACTATTGCTCCCTGTCCTTCCTTCAGGTGCTTTGAAGAATAGATGGATTCCTTTTCGTTGGGGCAGCCCCTTAGATATTGGAAGATTGCTGTTATGTTACCCTTAGTCCTTCTCTTCATAGGACAAGAGACACACCTAATTCCTGCAACCATTCTTCATGAATTTTGACCTCCAGCTCCCCCAATCAACTTTATTGCTTTTGTTTGGTAAATAATTACAATCTTCCCCTTCTTGAAGCTGATTTTATAATCTGACAGACTTCAATATATTTAAGAATTTACTGAAAAAAGTAACAATAGTATAATAAATAGACACAGAATATCTGATCTTCAGCCAGACCTTCAACAGAGTGCTTTATATTTTTGCTAAGAATAGTGAAATATGACACTACTTGGACAGAATCACACTTGATTCACTAATGGCTCTACTTAAACTTGGAAGGAATTATTAAGTGGCTCACCACAATTCTCTGCCCTGGGTCCTGTGCTTTGCTTTGCTTTTTCTAGATTTGCAGATCATGTAAAATTGAAAGGCTCATATATCAGATGCAAAATATAATGTCCAAAAAAATCAAGACTGGCCTGAGCAGTGGACTTAAATAAATAGGAGGGAATTTAACAGAAAAAATGTCAAGTTTCACACATTAATAAGAAATATGTAAGGTGGGTGTGTGAGAGGGAGAGTAAGATAGAGTTACTAAAAAGGCAAATATTATTTTGGGGTGCAGTAACAAGAACATAGGATCCAGATTACAGGAAGTAATTTTTCCAGTAAATTTTGTCTTGTTCAGATCCCTTTGGAGTATAGTATTGCAGTTCTAGTCACCATAGCTAAAAGGACAGTATCAAATTGGAGTAAATTCAGAAGAAACCAAGCACTGAGGAGAATTTTCAATCTGTGTACAGAAAAGATGCCTAATGAGAGATATCACTCTTCAAGTTATCTGGTATACCAGAGTGAATAAAGGTATTCTCTGTTGCCTCAGAGACAAGATCAAGACCATTAACTTATCACTACAAAGAGAAGGTTCAGAAGAGACATCCTGACTATACACTGTCAGTTAGTGAAAACTGCTTGCCACAGATGTGATGAGTTATTTACTAGATGTCTTCAACAGAAGCAGGATAGTCTTTTGTCAGATAAGCTGTACCGGATCTTACACTGAAAGTGAGTTGAACTACATGACTTCTCTGGCCCTTTCCAACTGTGATTTTATGAAAAAAATATAAAAATAGGGCATATAAATTGAGAAGCATTAAAAAAACATTCAAAGAAACTAAGCTGAAAGGTTTATCCAGAGTTAAGACTTACTTACTTACTAGTCTTACTTACTATACAGTAGGAAGAATTTACCATGCAGCCACGCTATTAACACATTTGCACAGTAGGTTTCTGCCTTGAGAGGATTAGTAAATTTGGATGCAGCCACTGAAAATATCCATTTCCCATATCCAAAGACATTATGATGTCTTTGGGACATTTAGCACAGGATTACAGGTAAGAGTCTTAATAAGAAAAAATACTAATATTAATACAGAAGGAATATCCCATTCTCCTTTATTATTACACACATATAACCTTTTTTTCACTTGTCTTCATATTATTCAACATCTGATGTCCATATCTTACAATTCAGCATCAATTATTTTGCTTCTCTGGGTGTAGAATGATATTTCTGCGCTACTAATATGTTGATCTGCATCTTAGAAAAATAATTATACAGGTATCTGATTACATTGAGCATTGTTTTCCCTGGTCACACTCTTTCTTGTCCAGTTAATCTGAAATTTTTCAAAATCTTTCTCCTCCAGTCTCTACACAAATAAGAGTGAGGGTGGGCCATAGACGGAGACCAAATCTCACTAATGTCCAGACCTCTATCTGCCAGTGCCCCACAGGAAGAATACCTTCTGCTTAAGAGACTGCTCTTTCCAGAGCAACTCTGGAGAAATGAAGAGTCATGGAAAAGTCCTGTAAGTAAAGCATCCAGACTGAACTCTTGAAACACTTTTCCATTAGTGATTGGGAAGAAGTTGGATGTTAAATGTCAGTTCAATATACGAAATGCAACAAACAGATTATCCTCCAGTTATCATTGGGGTCCAATCCTCACCAGATTGATAAATGTTGAGGATTGAAGCAAACATGATTGGAGCATGTCAGCACAACAAGGCAAAGCAGACTAAGAAAGCAATGCCATGTGCTGGACTACTTTTTATTGTAACAGCTATTGCAGCTCTGAATGTGCTTTCCCTTTCTCACTTTGTATTTGTGAACTGGGGGATGGAGGCTTGTCTAAGATGTTTGCTTTGTTCATCTTATTTCCTTGGCCTGAGCTCCTTGAACTTTTATCATCTCTTCTTCCTGTCCTTCAAAGCCCTTTACATACCATCCTGATTTTAGTCCATAGTGTTCAAGATGAAGGAAATTATGTGAAAGAGGCGAAGTGTGGCAAATATTGTGGTTTGGAACTATGGTATATGGGTAGCATTCCCAGGAGGTTGGGAACATTTGACTGTTTGTATAAAGTATTCCTTTATTTCGGCGCAGCAAGGAAGTAAACACATTGCTTTTACCATATATGATGGCTGAACCAAAGGGGATATTGTCAGTAGAAATGAGAGAGAGAGAGGGAAAGGAGGGAGGGAAGGAGGGATGTGAGGCCACCACACACATATCACATACATTCAAAATAAGCAAGTGATTTCTTTGCATTACAATCAAAGTCCACCAAATTCCAGTAAGGAAATTAGTAATTAAATTTAAAGTATAGACTTAAGAGTAAAATATATGCAAAGCAAATAGCACCCCCTATGTCTAAATCCTGATAGCAAATATTATAAAGTTTATGAGCTGTCAACCAGTGGTAAATTTCCAAACATGACCCACCCATAATGTCCAATAACTATGTTGGTAAGAAAGTAATTGTACCTATGATATAAACTAAAGATGAATCATTAAGATGATGGCCAAGTCAGTAAATAATGTGATGTGTCACATTTAGTATCCTCATCCCCTTCCCCCGCATTCCTTATGGCTCTCCACAGAATATCATCTACAGAAGACTTTATTCTAGTATCAGTGAAGATTCTCAATCATCTATGCAAGAAAGACACAGAAAGTACAGGAATGCCCTACCTTATAACTCTTCACAGCAGTTAGATCACTGAATCAAGGCTCAGTTGATCCATGTATTTTCTACAAATCATGAAACAAAGAAACCTGACTAATCATTTTTAGAATTTATTATTATTTTTATTTATTTGTTAAATTTACTTGCTTCCCATTTCACTGTGGGGCCCCTCAAGACAACTTACAACAGTAAAATGGGATGGGGGGGTGGAAAAATAAAAAATGCAAACACATAACAATAACAAAGCAATGAAACAATAAAAATAAACAATGAAAATACAATAACATGAATTAAAAGATGGGGGGAGGGAGGGTAGGAAGCATGGAGTGGGGGAGTGGGATCAGCTAATTAGTTCAGCAGCCACATCCAGTGTGGTATTTTCTTATTGGGTCTCTCGGCCAAACAGCAGAACCAGATCTTGAGGTCTTTGCAGGAGGATAGAAGAATGGCGGCAAGCCTTATCTTGGACCAGCACTACAACAGCAAAGACTCGTCTCCTTGATTCTGCCAGTTGGAGTTTCTTGAATGATGGGATCCTCAACAGGCCATCTCTGCTGGCATGAGTAGGGCAGGTCAAGGAGAGCTAAGGTAGCTACACTACCATTCTGCCCTTGCCAGAGATCATAAGTGTGACCAGTGGATGATTTGTCCCATAGCTGGGCCTGAAACCTGACTGAAAGCGGTTTAGGAAATCTGTTTCATCCAGGACTTCTGAAGCAGCTTCTGAAGCTGCTAAGCAACTACTTTTTCTATCACGTTCCCTAAAAAAGAAAGATGGGAGAATGGACAAAAATTGTCCAGGCAAGAGGAATCATTTTTTTAGGAAAGGGCAAACCAAAAGATGTTGAGAATATCTCCTCTTGCAGTGAGGAATTTATCACGACATGAACCTCCTGTTCACTGTCCTGGAAACTTTTACCAAACAGGAAGAGCAAGGATCCTATTGAAAAATGGTTGCGTTGACAGCACTGAGGACCTTGTACATTTCCTTAGGTTCAACAGGATCAAACTGTTTCCAGATCACTGAGCGAGACCTTTCTCCAGGTATCTCACAAAGACTGCACCACACTTGGATTCCATGAATGTATGGAATACATGTCTCATTTACAGTTAGCATGTGGATTGATCTTTAGCATTCCTGTTTGTTCAGCACAATCCTTGTTATCAGAATGTCCTGAAACACCTGATTTACAATGCTGGAACACTGATCTCTTTTCAATGTTGCTGTTTATGTCCTCTCCTTCAAATCACTTGGCATAGCTATTCAAAACTATTTGGGGCAGGCTGTATAAAAGGTAGTGTCACTATGTGAAATGGACAGCTATATAAATGATAAATACCTACTGGCTTCACAAAGAACCATATAGTATTATTTATTATTATATTTATTTGCCACCCATCTCACTATAGGACTTCTTTTAATTATGCAAGCTCCTTATAAATCTGTGTCTAGTATTTTTCTGGAAGAGCATTAAACCTGCTTTAAATCATGTGTCTAATGCTCTTTTCAAAAAGTGGCACACTTAAGTTGCAAAAAATGGGAAGATTGATTTACACCTTGAAAGAAAGGTTATCCCAGTTACATATTCCTGTTTTTGTCTCAAATTTGTTAACATACTGTATATTTTTCTACTTTGACCAAAAGAAATGTATGGCTGTGTCTTCCACTATAATGTGAGTGGGAGCAGGGGAAATGCCATTTTACATGCTCCATGAGATTTTTCTAAATGCTGCTGTCCCTTTTAGCACATATCAATTTGGAATATTTGGAAGATAGAACAGAGCCTCCGATGGTAGTCAGGTCAGAGAAATTTACCCAGAGTTCCCTTTAGCCTGGTTTCTGTGTTCATTCTGTAGTTTTCTTTTTATCTGAAGGAAAATCAGATTAAACCTGTGGGAATCTACAGAGCAGTGACAGTTTGCTTGATACTGATTTCTCTTCCAATGCTGTTTACTATTTTCCAAGCAGAATTAGAGTCTTATATTTTTCCCTTCTCCAGTTAGTGGAAGTTTAGGAGTGCATTATATTAGGATCAGAAGAAATGATGAAGAGGGAAGATATGGAGGGTGTGTGTGTTTCATTATTGTATGGCTATCATTGTAACAAAATGGAAAAATATAATCATACATTGTTTTAATTCTATTTATGTCTTCTTGAAGTGTATGGAAACACTCATAATTAGGGATGGGAAAGTTGCCTTTTAATTGTTTGAGCAGTTGTGTTAAAAATTATTTCCTTGTCCTTCCATTCTGTATGGGTTCTTTACAACAATTATTGTGCATGGAAAAATCAACTTGTGGATTACTCTCAAGGTGCATATCATGCCTCTAAAAAAGCAAAAATGTAACTTGAGCTACTTCACATTCCACAATCTTTTCTTGGGATAAGAGCGGATAACCTGTATTCTTTACTTAAAAAGCCATATGCTTATTTAAATGCATTTTTAAAAAATGTTTGTATTCAGTTCACTGGAAAAAGACACAATGCTATAAAGGTTTAAGATGAGCTACAATAGGAATATTAAGAGCTAACAAATATGGACTTATGGAATGCTAACTCCCCAGATTTTTTATTGTTATCTATATCCCCACATACAAAGAAAAATGGCCAAATCAGTCTGTTAAAATAATAAAATAGCCTTTGACTTGAAAGAATTTTTCTTGCAGTATTGGAAATTGATTATTTCTTCTATATGTGTGTTTGAATGTATAAATGCATGCTCTTAATTATCTTTTTTAGTCTGTACCAATGTTTGAAACTTTTTTCTGTATCATCTTTCAATAGCAATACTATAAATAAAAAATAGAAGATATTAGAAAACACTAAATTATCAACTAAAAAAAAACCTGATAGTCCAAAATAATTTCTATAACCCTTCCTGGCAGAACTCAGAATGTAACATTGTCTCTAGTAAATCAAATAAAAGTTGGATTTGTTTTAAAGTTCATTATTTTTGCAGATCTCAAGTTCTACTTACAAATATCGCAATGAAGAATTCAAGAAACAATTCTCACACCTGCCAGATTTGGAAAGGCTCGTAGTGGGTAAGAAAAATTACATCATTGAGTAGAAAGGTAGTAAAATATAATTGAACTTTCCAATATAAAGTTTAGGTAATGTGACGAAATGAAATAAGGAAGTGGATTCAGGAGGCAAGAGATGCATTCCAGAGGAGTAAGAGAACTCAGTCCAGATGTTATGTGTGAGAAAAAGAGGGTGAAGATAGCTTCCTTCCCTCAATAATTATAGATTATTTTGTAGATGCACGTAATAGAATGGTCAGTCTGAACTCTGCTTGGAATAATCACCATGTATCATTCTTAGTTTTGGACCTGACATGTAAATATTTATTAATATGAACTATAGTTAAAAAGGAAAAGAAAATTTACAGTTGTGCCTCTGACTCTGTAGAATTGAGGCATGTAACAAGGATATTAGCCCATTTCTTCCCCAGATATGGCAGATGAGCCAATTTTACAAGAAAGAAACAAAATCAATCATTATTAAAAGAAATTAGAAAAAGTCAATTATGTAAATGTCTTATTTATAAATATCATAATTCAGATATTCAGAGCTAAGGAAAACACCCTTTCAGGTCTGATTAATTTACAGAGAGGCAACAATTTGTTAACTTAGAAGTACATACAGAATTTAAAATAATATGTAATGCTATTCAAAGACCACAGGATGGTGCTAGTCTGTTACAAACTGCTTATTGTTTGATTTCGTATTTTACAGAATGATAGTTTTATCAAGGAAAATATTAGTCTGTAAAACTATATTCATTAACATAATTCAAAATATAATACTCTGTATTATATCCCCCAATTTATATAGAGATAGAAGACAAAAGTCAATAAAAGATTAACTTGTGTGGATGCATCAAAATAAATCAAATAATTGCAGATTCCTAACCAAATCTTTTTATATTTTTTAAAAAATAACTCTTGAAAGAGTTGTATCCCTGGTTCTGCTGTTACTAGTTTTCCCTTCCTCGCTTACAAATGCCAGTCCGCTAATTCTAAGGCTGTGGTGAAATGAATTCCATGATGTCCAGCCTTGGATTCAGAGTTTCTCTTGTTTTTAAATCAAAAACAAACCCAACAATTTGAATTCCTCTTGGTAAAAAGACTCATGGAATCTGACTATAAACATGATTTAAAGCATATTGCTTTCCCTACTGATGATGTCAATTCTCTATTTGAGATAAGTGAATGTGTTTTGAGAATGTATCAGTCTGCCAGACACAGCAGACAGTCTGGAGTGTTGTGAATCGGAACTAGTTTCACAAGCAAGCTCATTAGCCATTTATCATGTCATGCAAAGTCTGAGGTTATTGCTGGTGATTTTTTTTTTAAAGAGAGAAATATACTCTGAAATTCTTTAGAACTTTTAAATATTTATTTTCATTTTTAAGGGTATTTTCAAGAAGGCTGTGAGCTCAATCCTAGGTTGAGGTTAATATTTGGTATAGACTCTTACTCAAGCAGGGGGTTGGACTAGATAACCTCCCAGGTCCCTTCCAACTCTGTTATTCTAAGTTCTAAGAACAAAAAAAACCATGGCCATTTTAGAAACAAGAAGAAAAACTTAGGATTCCCTGAAGTCAGTCCTTCCTCTTAACACTTGTATAATGATCAGAAGTAATTTCTTTTTTGATAAACTCTTGTAGCACAGAAAGAATATGAAACCTGTGTAGCTCCCAGGTAAAAGGAGACAGGAGTTATGATCCACAACTTGTTAAAATCCTGACTCTGAATCTTAAAACTCACAATAGGCTTGATGTCCTGTTTTACTTATAATAGTAACTATGCCAAATATAATGTCAGAAAACTTCCTTTTATAGCTGATATTTTTTAACTAGCAATATTAACACAAATGGATTAACATGCCACTTTAGAACTTTTAAAATATGGAAGCCAAACACAGATTCTACCTACCACAAGAGATACATATATACATTTTCACACTTTCATCCTGCTGTTCCCCTTTGGGTTAAAGACATTGTGCAACATGTACAAAACAAATAGGAGGCAGTAACCAAAGAAATTAAAGATATGAGATAAGAAAAGAGAAGTGCATCTTATTTATACCAACACTATTCATTATACTTTTCCATATCTTTCCATCCTTGAACACCACCGGACCTATACATTGTTTTCATTTGTTTTCATATGGTTTGCTCATATTTGTATTCAACCACTTTTTTTTCAGGGCAAATTCATTCTAGAGTCTTTCTCTTTTCGTTTTACACACCAACTCATTCCCATTACATTCCCAGCAGTGTAGGCCAATATTTTCCTTTAATGCTGTTTCTACCAACATTTGCATTTTTCCATCTTTAATAAATATTCCCAGAAACATGCATTCATTTATTTGCTTGGTTTTTCACCATTTATGTATAATTTGCAGTTATCCATTCCATTTCCCTGTCAAACACAACTACGTTGGTTTTTGATAGATTTATGCCCCTAACTACATGATATAATTAATCATGACTGCAGATCATTCCAAATCTCAATCAACATGATGTTTTTGCATCCAAAAGTCTGTATACACTCATGTTCCCAGCCACTACATCTGCAGCCATTTCATACAAATATTGTAATTAAATTATGTAAGCAAGTGTGCATCTTTGTCTTACTCTGTGTATTTTTAATCCTTTGGCTTTATCCATTGAATCATGTTTTACAGTACTAATTTTCTTAAACAATAACACAGCAAGAATTTAGAAGCTGAAAGTTGTAATTTAAAACTCTTTTTCTTAATATTTATACTATTTTCTAATATAGCTGAGGAAAGGTGCTTGAAATTGATATAATTGTTAAATTTAGGGAGCTAAATTTAATTCTTAAGCTTAGTTTATTGCTTTCAATAATAATTTATACTCACATATCTAAGAGTGCCATAGCTGATAGAAGGTGAGAAAATTAAATCCGTTAACAAACTTAGGAAGGAGTGAGAAGTTTAAGTGAAGCCACCTTTTTGGAATCATTAGAGCCAACTATAGTACACATCCCACCATTTGCTGTAAAAAAATCTAGTTTCTCCTGAACTTAGTTATGAGAAAGAAGATTGCAAATTATAACAATGTCCAATGAGTTCACAGCCATAATAGGCTCTCCATTCAAAATTAGTTTTTTCCCTCGGCAATCTTGACTTTAAGCTAACATCAAGGTATGTTTTAAGATGCATGTAAAAATCAGGGATCTATATTTGAAGCTGTTCAAAACAAAATGAGGCAATGTACGAAAATAATAAACAAATAAATGATGAATAAAAATAATTATTGATGAACTTAATTAAGTGTTTGGTTACACTTTTAAAATGTTATAAAAATGTAATGTTTTTCTTTAGATTATGCCTGTGCCCTCCAAAAAGATATCCTCCTTCAAGGACGCTTATATCTGTCTGAAAACTGGATCTGTTTCTACAGTAACATCTTCAGATGGGAGACTATGGTAAGGCCTGTGTACTTTAAGAAAGGTGTGTGTTGAAAATACATTGTGTATATTTTTATGTACACATAAATACTTATACACATTCATACATATCAGAAGTGATATTCAGCAGGTTCTGACCAGTTCTGGAGAACCAGTACCAGATATTTTGAGTAGTTCGGAGAACTGACAAATGCTACTGCTGACTGGAGATTTTACAGTATCCTTCCCCTGCCACGCCCAACAAGCCATGCCCACAGAACCAGTAGTAAAAAAAAATTTGATTCCCACTGATACATATATACAGAGAGTATTGGTACAGGTAGTATATTTTCACACTAAGAATTTTAAGTTTACATTTTTATGATAAGTTTTCTCTTAGTTTGTACAGTTTTCATAAGAAAAAAAAGAAACACGATCTGTTTAGGTTGTTTTAACTCTACTCTTCCAATTTGTTTAAAGGAAGGGTTTTGATTTGAATAATAATGCTGAATTAGATGAAAGCATGTGAAAACTTTTGCATTAATTATAGTCATTTTAGTATTTTGTTTCTGTAGTTTCAGCATTAGCTTTTAGATGCCTTATTTTATGTGTATTTCAAACTTCAGATTTCTATCGCTTTGAAGGATATAACCTTCATGACAAAAGAGAAAACAGCTCGGCTTATTCCAAATGCTATCCAAATTGCTACAGAAGGGGAGAAGGTACAGTATTCTTATTTGTACCTCTGTTTAATGGAGACATTTTTCCTTCCTTCCTTCCTCCCTCTCTCCTTCCCTCCCTCCCTTCTGGTACAAAGCCAGTCTTTCTTGTTAGTTAGCTTTCTTTCTCGGGTATGTGTATGCATATGCCTTCAAGTTAGTGTTGATTCCTAGTGACTGCCTAGATGAGTCAGAGAAGTTTTCTTACAATATTTTCAGCTTGCTATTGTCTCCTTCTTTGGGATGAATGGCCCAAGATAACCAGCTGTCTTTGTACCTAAGGCTGAACTAGAATCATGGTCTCCTGGGTTCTAGCCTGGTGACTTAACCACTCACTATACCAAATTATCTTTTTCTTCTCATCAAGTTCTCCAAAATTATAGGTCTACAAGTTCCCATTACTCTAATTTGTCCATTACAGGCCATTACAGGTAGTGCCTGAGTTATTACCACAATTGAACGAAACTTTTCTGTTGCTAAGTGAGACTGTTGTTAAGTGAATTTTGGTCCATTTTACCACTTTTCTTGCCACAGTTGATAAGTGAATCACTGCAATTGTTAAGTCAGTAGCATGGTGGTTAAGTGAATCTGGCTTCCCCATTGACTTTGCTCGTCAGAAGGTCGCAAAATATCATGTAAAATAGCATGATCCCAGGACATCATAACCATCATAAATGAGAGCCAGTTGCCAAGCATCTGAATTTTGATCACATAACAATGGGGATGCTGCAACAGTCATAAGTGTGAAAAATGGCCAGAAGTCACTTTTTTAGTTTGTAACCATTGTAACTTTGAACAGTTACTAAATGAACTGCTGTAAGTTGAGAACCACCTGTACTATGTGTCTGATGAAGGATGTTCGAGTCTGTAGTCTGGAGAAGACTGTCCCAAACTAAACTAAAGAAAACCGGTTTGGTGTGGGGTTAAGATGCTGTTAAGAAAGCAGGAGACAGTGAATGCGAGTCCTGAATTAGGCATGAAAGTCAGCTGGGTGATCTTGGGCCAGTCACTCTCTCTCAGCTCAACCCATCTAAGAGGGTTGCTGCTATGGGGAAAGGAGGAGGAAGAAGGACAAAATAATGTTTGGGAATGTATGAGTGCCTACTTTGTGTTAAGGCACTTCCGGTCTCAATGAGGGATGCATTTAGCACGCAGAGCCATTTTCCCCAGCATGTGAGAGGTCGCCTGGAAGAGCCCCACTGTGCATGCGCATGCATGCCACTGCATGAGAGCTGATTGTTGGGCAAAAACACATGGTGCGCAAGGGGGAATCATGCGCACATGCGCAGATGCATGGCACGCAAGGGGGAATTGCATGCACATGCACAGATGCACACTGCACATGAGGGGTCGTGCATGCATGTAAGGGGCGTGGGGGGGCAGCACATTCTGGGTGCTGGCATGTGAGCATGCGCAAGCGAGCGCACGTGCAATTATTGGAACGGGGGCCAAAAAAGGTTGGCCACCACTGATCTAGGCTTTTAGAATATGTGAATGGACATGTGCATGTAAGAGCTTAAAATGCTTTATTATGTTGCACCTGGAAAGGAAAGTTTTGAATTTTAAAATATTATTATTTAGCATTGCTGGGCGATGGCGGCAAATAAATTGACAAATAATGATAGTAATAATTTGCAAATCACATTAGAACTTGACTATATCTCTATCTACTCTATCTGTCTATCTATCTATCTATCTATCTATCTATCTATCTATCTATCTATCTATCTATCTATCTATCCATCCATCCATCCATCCATCCATCCATCCATCTATCTACCATATCTATCTATTCTGTTTATCTATTCTGTCTATCTATTTCTATAAAAGACTATGTATCTTTTATATACCCATTTGGATCTCATGAACCTATTAAGTTTATTGAGACTTACTTGTATGGTAGTGTGAATATAAATTTGGAGCATATCCATTTGCTTGGGAGTAAATACCCTGGAGCTATAAAGGCAAACAAACAGATTGAATAAATAATAGTAAGCCTGACTGAACTTAATGAAACTTTTATCTAAGAAAATATGTATAGGATGATAAATGGCTGAAAACTGTATAATTTAATCCTTCTTAAGAAACTTCTAAAAATAATTTGCCTCTGTCTTAATATCTTTTTATTTGAAATAAGGTTGACTGACTTGTAGATTACTTTTAATAATTTTCATGCAAATTACCATTTTGTTCTGCAGTTTTTCTTCACTTCCTTCAGTGCTAGAGACCGAACCTACCTCAATATATTTAGATTATGGCAAAATGTATTGTTGGAGAAGGTAAGTTCTTATATAGCTGGGAAATATCTGAGGTCTTGATTTATTTTGGATGCTGTAATCTAACAGTACCAATACCAGTAATACAGTACCAGTAAGATATCTTTGAAACTTTTTTTTCTTACATAATTATTTTAAAATTGAAACTCTATAATCTATGCATAAATATGAGCAGCAGGGATTGTAGACTTGGTCTACTTTTGAAATAAATGGACTTGGCCTGAATATTTATTTAAAAAAGATTTTGAGTTAGACATAATGCCCAAAATTAAAATCTCTCTAATCATGGCATAAGATAGAAATGGCATGATGATGACGAGCACTTTAAATTTCCACATATTTTTTATTTATTCACAAATTAACATCTGACGAAACAAGGGCAAATGAAATATATATATAAGTTTTCGCGGGTACTTACATGTGTGCTGTTCAGCTTCCTTCGGGTATTATCCCACGTCATTGTAGTGCTCTTAAAGTTGTAGCAATGTTTCAGCAGAATCTCATCTGCCATCATCAGGCTTCTGTATTTAGTTTGTATGTGGGTCAGGCTATCACAGCTGTTAGTTTTAAATTTGAGCGTATTGCTGTGCCAAGATGTTTTTTTTCTACATCCTGATTGGTTGGGAGTCTTGGTCTGTGTTTATTGTTCTTGGAGTTTGTTTGATTGGTTTTTCTGGTTTCTTCTGTCTGTTTTGTGGCTTTGATTGGCTGGCAACACTGTGTTTTGAAACATTGCTACAACTTTAAAAGCACTACAATGACGTGGGATAATACCCAAAGGAAGCTGAAAACTTTACATATATATATTGCAAATAAATTCAATCCTATTACAATTTTTAAAAACATAAAATATGTACATTATCATTAGACAAAGTCATATGGATAAGCTACATTTCATAATTTAATGGATTTGCAAATGTGTGAAAGAACACTTGGAATCTAAGAGTTTACAAGGCTTTCAAAATAAGATTAGCTAAATAAGATAAATTTTGAAAATTTGAAAAGCAATATCCAGTTTCACAAAAATATTAACAATATTTTAAAATCCATGTGTTATTTGTAAAGTATATAGCAAAAAATCCTACCGATATTTATTTTCTTGGTTACTACTATTTTCAACTGACATTATATGTTCCATGTGGGCCTCCTTTAAAGAATACTCAAGCATTTCAGCATGGACCAATTGTTTGCAATAAATTCAATCCCAGGACGTTTAAGTCTTGATTCAAAATGCTTTAAGGACCTCTGATAGGCTTCTGCATCTATAGACCTATTAAGATAATTCCCTAAGACCATATTTATTGACTCTTCATTTGGAACCATAGGGTCAAAATACTAATATGGTAATAGTCTATCTCAGTGGTAGGATTCAATTTTTTTTTACTACCAGTTCTGTGTATGTGGCAGGGGAAGGATATTGTAAAATCTCCAGTCAGAGGTGGTATTTGCCAGTTCTCTAAGCGACTCAAAATTTCTGCTACCATTTCTCCAGAACTAGTCAGAACCTGCTGAATACCATCTCTAGTCTATCTGTATTTGTCTCAGAAGCACCGACAAAACTAACTGAAAGATGCTTCTGGATTGAAAGGTTTTTCCAGTGACAACTCCATTGCCCAGAGAATGCTCCATTGCCAAAAATTATGCAATCTTCAAGGATCAACTTTTCATATCCTCCACTAATGACAGTTAATGAATTCTTTCCCTTATTGAATTCTCTCTGAAGTTATCAGGAGAACATAAATGTGTATGAGTATAAGGCTGTGCTTGAATCTGCTGGACTGTTCAAGGTAAGCAAGATGGTGATTATGGCATCAGAAATGGACCCTGGCTCTTTTATAGATGTATATAATATCAACACTTATATAAAAGAGGCAGAACTTCAATTGCTACCATGTTACTTGTTTTTTTATTTCTTCTGGGACTGGGACTCATATTTGAGTATCCTCTGGGATTGAATTCCAAAAAGCTGGAAATTATGTGAGGATAAAATTGAAATGTTATTTCATCTGCATATAAACTTGATTTGATTAAGTATATTGATATTGATTAGTCTTTCAGAGCTCATCTATTGCATATGTGATAGGATTCATCATTAGATCTACAGGTGGCTCAGTCTACTGCTCAGTCTACCAAGATGCCTTTTCCACATCTTCCAGAAGTTACATTAAAATGCTAGTTCTGTTTGAAGTTTGGATATTACTTCTTTTGACTGGGTTACTCATAAATTTATTTAAAATTGATTTATGCTTTTAGATAAGAGTTAAAAATGTAAGTTTTCTGTGACAAACTCTCTTGGGAAATGCAAATGATTGCTTAATCCTTTCCTCCACCTTCCAAATAGACTTCTTAAAAGCAATAACATATCTGGAATATGTGCATGAGATTCACACTGTGGAAAGGTTTCACTGAACAGAACAAATCTGAATAAATACTATTATTTATTTCTCTGTTAAAATTATTATTAAGCTCTTTTTTATTTGTCAGAAAATGAGTCCATAGACAATGTTGGTTTGGTAATGTTTTCTTTTGTGTGATAGAGAACATTATTTTTTTTAATGTTTGTTATACGTTGAACAGGGTGTTGGACTAAAAGACCTCCAAGGTCCCTTCTAGCTCTAGTGTGATTCTGATAATCAAAGTTAACTGGAAGCTATTGGCAATTTCAGTTCCAGATTGATTTAAGAAAGTTCTAATTCTACCAACCCTACACTTTGTCTTCAGAACTGAAGGATTTCCCTATTCCAAAACATTTTTTGAGTCTGAAAAAATGAAAGAAAAAACAAATTGCTGGAAGAATTTGACTAAGTAGGTATAATATTTACACATTAAAGCAACTTTAAATATTTTCCAGGTGCCATTTGTCTGAAGGAGTTAAATGAAAGCAGATATCTGCCAGTCTGATCAGTTCAGGCCAACTTCAGACCAGATTGTAGCAGCCAAACCTCCAGCTGCCTTCTTTGCTATATGAACAGATTTCTGTCTCTTTTCGGATATAACTAATTGGTTTCTAAATCTCATGCCTATAAATCTCTGGTATTTTCATGCTCGGTTCTTGAAGCCTGATAGTCTTTATCAAAGGATTTTGGTGTCTGGAATTAAAAGCAGCAGGTTCATAATTAGAAGACCTTACTACAGTATCAGCAAATTTGAAGAAGGAGAGCAAGAGTTGAACTTTTCATATCTTAGGCCAGGCATTTTGCACGCTATGGGAATCAGTACTATAGATGTCCAAATTTAATTTGCTCAAGCAGTAATTAATAAACTTTCCACATCCAGGAGAGAGTAAGCAGCAAAAGGAAAATATAAGAAATAAATTGCAAATGACATAATTTTTTTAATCAAAGCAATCAGAAAAGAGGTTTGTTCTCTCCCAGAATTTATGGGTGTTAGTCAGAAATATCCTATAATATTTGGACTTCCGGTTTGAGCTTCTTCAGTGACAGATCGAAACCTCATCTCTGCAAGGCTTCGATCTGTGCTCGCCACTGGAGCGCCTCAAGCTGGTTGGTTTTGGGGCTAAGCCACCCCATAGAGGTGGTGAAGAGGGGGGAGACTTCCAGCAGGGTTGAGGAGAGCCAAATCTTTCCTCCCCAGCTGGCCATTACTCCCTTTCCCAGAGGCAGTTGTAGTGGTGGTCAGAAATGGCCACCACTAAGAAAAACTTGACCGGAAAAGAATGTGCAGCAGGAAGATAAGAAGAGAAACTTTTGGTTGACCGGGTCAAACAGCAAAAGCAACAAATAAGGTACCCTGGAATTGAAACTATTAAAAAATAATAACATTGTTCCCTAAGATTTTTAAGCTGCGAAGGAGAGAGAAAGGGGAAAATATTTGGTTTTCTCCTTTTCCTATACTGACAGCTAAGAGAGCTATCAAGCAAGAAATGTGGGATAAAAATTCCCACTTTGACATCAATAGGCATTTAAGTGCTGAAAATAAAAAGTCCAAAGGGGTAATAAAGATTTCTGGATAATTAAAAGCTTTTGAAACCAGGAAAGGAAGAAAAAATGATAAGAAGGGTAAGATCTGGAAGGGAGGAGACTGGCCTGGAATTAAAAAAGAACTTACAGCAAAATCTGCAGCAAGGACTTCCAAAAGAATAGCCATTCTAACTGGAAAATCCAACAAAAACCCCAGGAAGAAAAAGTAACAGAAATATAGAAGCATATAAACTTGGGACTATTCTGGATTAACTTGATGATGTTCTAGATTCTTGGTTATTTGTTTTTGAAATGACTAAAATGCAACGCGGTTTGTGTGCTTGTTTTAAAATGTTTAAATGTTCCACTTTTAGAAGAACTGAAAATGAACTGTAAAAGTACATAAGAAGTTTGCGCAGTGAAAGGGAGAGATTCTTTTGGCTTTAGTGAATTATCAGGTTTTTCTAGAAATGGAGTGATTTGGAATATATGGTGAGAAACAGAAATGGTGAGAAATGAGAACAAGAGATTAATACGAAATGAACGAAGCCATCTTTTAATGAAACAAGTAATCTTAGGTTGGGGAGCAAAAAAGAGAAAGGGGAAGAGAATGGAGAAGATTTCTAAGATTGGAAAACAACCCCCCACAAAATTAGAGTTGAAGAGAATAATATATAAAAGAAGCAACAGAAGAGAGAGAATGCCAGAAGAGAGAATTGTAAACTAGAGGAGATTAAGGGGGTAAAAGTGAGGGAGAAGAAGAAAAGTGAAGAATAGAAAGGAAAAGAATTACAAGTACAGTAGCAAAATATGATAGAGATAGTACAGGGCCTATTTAGAGATATGGGCTAAAAACTTAATGGATAAAAAGGGTATCTGCAAAGGTACAATAAGATAGTGATGAGTTATATTGTTGAGAAAGCAGAAAATAAATTATTAGAAAATATGAACGAAATGTATGCTAAAATGTCTTCGATAAATACGCTATCAATGGATCAGTGAAATGCTTTCAATGAAATAAATGTA
Organism: Laticauda laticaudata; assembly: GCA_004320025.1. Lineage (NCBI taxonomy): Eukaryota > Metazoa > Chordata > Lepidosauria > Squamata > Elapidae > Laticauda > Laticauda laticaudata. Next base: position 29,227 of record BHFT01026374.1, read on the forward strand.
ACAAATGTATATTATTAATGATTTATAAATCATATTCGAAGAGAAATACAGGAAAAATTAATTAATGAGAAGATTATAATGTGTTTTGAAAGACGTTGTATTGATATTTAATTGAAGAGGAATGTTAAAGATGCTGAATTGATATTTAATGATTATTAATGATAGAACTGAATCTGGGATGGAATGAGGTTGTTATAATTACATATATTAGCAATTGTTCTTCTTTTTTTAAGAATAATTAGTGGTGTATTATAAGAATGTACCAAGCAGAAATTTGAGTTGGAAGTTATGTTATTATGTCTTATATTGGAGGTCATAAACTTAAGTGTAATATATGAAGTTTTAAAAAAGAGTCGAATGAGTGTTTAATTAAAGATTATAAAGGTGTCATACTACCCAATTAGTAACTACCACGGAGAAAATTTGTTTATGAGAAAAGATAATATGAAATTGAAACGCAGAAACAGACAAAAGTAAAATTAATGATTTGAATTGAATGAGATAACATAACATAAACTGAGAAAATTAAAAGAGGGAAAAACTATACAGAAAAATGTAAAATAGTATAACGATAATGGAATAGAATACAAATAGGATATGCGATGAAATTGAGTATTTGTGTCTGTATCAAAGAAGTTTACATACTGGGACCATGGCTATAATATCAAAAAGATAATGTATTTTTACTTGTATTAGTTGTATGTGTGAAAACCCACATAAAATTTTTATTTAAAAAAAAAAAAAAGACATCCTATAATATTTTTCTTTACCAAAAAAACAAAACAAACAAATAACTTCACAAAAACCAACATTTCTTCTTGATGTAGATTATGTAATGATGTGCTCTGTGTGCAATATTTTCATAAGTAAGTATGAATTCAGTGATATTGTTGAAAATTGCTAATTGCTATGAGACTATATTGCTATATAGAAATATCTATGTTGCTGTATCAATGTATATGATTTATAATAAACACAGTAGATATTTTATGTAAATTAAATTTTTCTGTGCTCAAAATGATAAGTGAGATTTTTTTATATACCTGCTTGACCAGATGTTCTTTAATGTCAGTCTCTTGCTCACACTGACACCTTTATTGATTGCTACAAAATGACACAACTGAAGAGTGTTTTGCTGGTACCTATGTTGCTGGTTATATTTCTGGCTATGATAGCAGATCAGATAACATGGGGACACTCTGTGTCAGCTTGTAAGGTGTAGGTATTTTGTAACCAAAGATGTGTACTCAGAATGGTCATATCTGAATTTTTATACATGTCCATTTTATCACTGCCTTCCTAGTCCAGCAGTGTGTGTGTTTGTGTGTGTGTGTAGAGAGAGTAAGGAGGGGGGAACTGTTCTGTAATACTTCATGAACTGTATCCTTTTGTTTTACTAACAATCATTTATTTTTGATTTGTCAATCACTTACAAGATAACAGCTATACATATAAACATGAGTAAGAATACAGGAAATAGGTACGAATAAATCAGGACAATAGGACATGACCAGGAGGGACGATGGTGCACTTATGGACGTTCCTTACAGACCTCTTAGGAATGGGCTAAGGTCAATAGTGGATAGTTTGAGGTTAAAGGAGTGGTGGTTTGAGGATATAACAACAGAGTCAGGTAGTGCATTCCAGGCATTGACCACTCTGTTGCTGAAGTCATACTTTCTGCAATCANTGGAGCAGTTAACATTGAGTTTGTATCTGTTGTGTGCTCTTGTATTGTTGTGGTTGAAGCTGAAGTAGTCATTGACTAGTAGGTCATTGTAATTTTGTGTACTATGCTTAAATCCAACCATAGGTGGCATAGTTCAAGATTGTCCAAGCCCAAAATTTCAAGCCTGGTATTCTGTTGCGAGCAGAGGAGTGTAGTACTTTTCTTGTGAAATACTTCTGGACTAGCTCAATTATACTAATGTCCAATATACAGGATTCCAGACAGATGAGCTGTATTGATTATTGGTCTAGCAAAGGTTTTGTATGTCCTAGTTAGCAATTCAATATTTCCAGAGGAGAAGCTTCATAAGATTAGATTTATAATTCTTAATGCCTTTTTGGTAATGCTGTTACAATGAGCTCTGGCACTTAGATTATTAGATATGAGTACTCCGAGGTCTTTTACAGAGTGAGGATCATCAACGAGGTCATATCCACCTAGCTTGTATTTAGTGTACTGTTTTTTTTTAACCAATATGTAGGACAGACCATTTTTTGGTCCAGATTTGGAGTTGCCAATTGTTTGATCATTCAAACACATAATCAAGGTCACTTTGAAGAACAGTAGCATTGTCAGTGGTGTTGAATAGTTTTACATCATCCACGAAGAGGACACAGTTACTTATAAGATGATTCCAAAGGTCATTTATATAGAGTATAATATTACTAACTTGCTAACAATGCCTTTGTTTTAACTTCATTTGAAGATCGACTGATTTTGAAATGTGAACAAATAGCTTTGGAAAAAATGGTTACTGTGCCTCTCAAAGAAATCTACTGTAAAATGAATACTTAACTTGACAGTGTACTGTGTGGGATGAAATCTGATTATTTTTTTGTTATTGTCAATTGTGGAGAAGTAAAACAATAGGATGTACCTACACACTGATTCATAAATGCTCACAGATACAGATAAACATATACACTCAGAGCTTATTCAATTGAACACCTGATATGTTGGAAATGGAAATAAGTTCAAGTAACATGAATGACAAGCAGAACCTGCAGAAATTTTCTGACCATGGCTTCTTGAGAAACCCTCAAACACATGTTAAATCCAAATCCCTTTTATTTTAGTTCAACAACTGTGGACTATTGTCATTCATAGCCTATAATGTGTTGGATGCAGGATCATCATCCAAGTCCTCCTCAGACTACTGGACTTACCCATGTTCTTCCCCACTGTCCGATTCTGCTGCTGTCTCTGTAGGCTGCCAGCAGACCACAACAAGAAATATATTGATTATTTTCAAATGCTTTATTTAATATTCTCATTTATCCATGCAGTTGAATAGACTTCTTACTTTCATGTTATGTTTTGCTTAGATAAAGGTAAAAGTTTCCCCTGTTGGACTCTTGAGGGATGGTATTTATCTAGGATATGGTGCTTATCTCTGTTTCTTAGCTGAAGGAGCTAGTGTTATCTGATGTGACTTCAGATAGCTGAAGGAGCCAGTGTTATCTCAAGTCACATGACGGTTATGTGGCCATCATAACTTTATACCAGGAGTGTCAAACTGGTGGTCCATTGGCCGGATGCGTCATGTGCAGGCCATACCCACTCAGCTCCGCAAAGGCAAAAAAATGTCATGATACGTCACAATATGTCACATGACGTAATCAAGTTTGACACCCATGCTATACACCAAAGTACACTGAATACTGTTACCATCCCACCAAAGTGATACCTATTTATCTGCTCTCATTTGCATGCTTTCAAACTTCTAGGTGAGCAGGAGCAGGGGCAAGTAATGGGAGTGCACTCTGTGATGCAGCACTCAGGTCTCAAACCCAGACTGTCAGCTTATTATATTTTAAATAGCAATTTGATTACTGTTGAGAAGCACTGTTGAATAGTGTGCATATTGCTCCCTCCAAGTTCATCAACATTTGAAGAATTGCAGATTTCCCATCTGAAAAAACAAAATAATACATTCCTACACTGAATTAACATATCTTCTAATTTTTCTTCATTCTTACTCAACATGACAAAAATCTTGAAACAAGATTTATTGAAATCTGGTATATTTTGGGGTCAATTTCATAAACAGTGATAATGCTTTAATTTATGTAAGTAGCAATGTTCCTTTAAAGCTTTACTTGTTTCTGCAGTGTTACATTAACCCATGAATCTTCTCCTGGTTAAAAAAAAATTAAATGGCTTTCCTTTGCTTATGCATTTCGAGCAAAGATCTCATATCCAATATCTAGGCCTTGTAAAGAGAACACCAGAAGTGTAAGAAATTGCACTTGACACAAAACTGTGCTTTCTGTTTCTATTTGTTATGAACACCAAGAAACAAAGTTTGGAATGAATTTTCTGTGGTACCATTAAAATAAATAAAATATCTGAAAATTTCTCGGTCTCTAAACATTTCTCAGACAAAAAAGCAAATGACTGAATTAATGAAATAGGTTTTCATTAGTAGAAACTTTTCTTTTAAACAGGTGCCAAGGATGAATACTATATATTGTGAGACAATTTTTTTCTGTTCTATAGTTGTTTCAGATTAGTGTGAAGAAGCAGGTATGTTGCCTCTTCAAAAATGAGCATACAACAAAACTGAATGCATTGTTAACAAAAAAATTGAATGTGTACATATATGTGTGTGTGTGTGCTTCAAAGAGTTTTATACTGTACAAACAAACCAGATACTTACAAAAATGTTAAGACTGAAAAAAATAAAACTCCATTGTGTATATGGAGTTTGTGTATATCCATCCATGACTATTCAAAAATATCAAAATATCAGAATATTGGGTTATGTAATTAATAGAAGTCATTAATTCTCTGTTGACTGGGCATTTTGCTATCCAAATGAATTTTTGAAGTCACTGTTTTCCTCTTTGCCAGTTGAGTTTTTTATGGTCACTAAAATGATGTCATGTTTTTCCAAATATCTGAACATGTTGGTGAATAAAAATAGAAGAAAATATTCTGAAATAGGATTGAAGTGAAAAATGAAAGTGAAAAAGTGGAAAAAAAAAAAAGGAAAGAGATAACATTTTATATCCAGGTGTCTTGCAGTGGTCCTGAGTGCAGCTCATAACATTCTGAGCTCAAAATGTTAATGAGATTTTTCACCAGCTACTTTATAGGTGCTTGACCAGGCGTACTTTAATGACAATCTCTTATAATGACACTGTGAAGTGACACAACTGAACCGTCATTGCTGGCATGTAGGCATGGAAAAACAATGGCTAGCAAGCTGACTTTTACTAGTCTTTCTTGATTTCTTTTGCATCATGATTGTGCTATTTCATTCTCACTGAAGGAGTGTGAAAGACAATTGAGTGGTGAAGAAATTCAGCGAAATATATATCAGTCATCCCTATCACAGCTTTAGAAAATATTCTAAATGTCAATCAAGACACAATTTTTAAAACGCTGTATTAATAATAAACCACATTGATATATACAGTTGAGAACCAAATAACTCTGTAGCTTTCAATGTTTATTTTGTTATTGTAATTGAGTTTTTCTCTAACATACCTTGGAATGCTTAGATAGTGTGTACTTCTGATCAGTCTATGTTTCTTACTATTATCACTGATAATAAAGTAGCGAAGAAACATTTCCATTTTCCTGTTCAATGCATAAAATGAAAAATTGTAAACTTCCTTAATTGGGACCAATAACAATTAATGCCCCTGTCACACTGCACCAATGGATGGAAAGAGAATGTAAAACGGAGGAAAACACTTGTCATCCGGCGGTTAACGCGATGGATCCGTTCTGTACTCACTGCCTCCGTTTTGCTTCCTCTCTATCCGTCCAGCATCCGTTCATTGACGTTTCATCTGCTCAGAAAGTTTATTGCCAAAATTTTGAGCAGAAAATGTATCCAATGCGTCCATTCTGCATCGCTAGGCATCCGCTAGCATCCGTTCTGCATCCGTTACGCATCCGCTATTCCGCTAGGCATCCGCTGCGCATCCACGCAACTCCATCCACTCCAGCGGTAAACGGACGCAGGGAGGAACGAACGGATAAGCAGAACGGATGCCTAGCGGATGCAGCATGGAACAAAGCTTTTAAAATGAAAAACGTTCGACCTATCTTGGATATTAAGGATGTCCAGAGGATGCCTAGAGATGCAAAAGGACACATAGGGGAAAACTATATTGCCTATAAAAAGGAGCAACTCACCTGGATCTCACTTTCAGACCAGCAGCCCTGCTGTGCAGACCTCTGCACCTTCATCTGGCTCTTGCTCTCCACAGCATCCAGTCATGTCCACCGTGGATCGTAACAAAGTACTTTTGGCAGCCACCATCATTCTGCAACAGTGTGAACCATATACAGCTCTGTGAACTCTACTATGGGAAGAAAAGAGGCGACCAACAACTGTCTGCGGTACGAAGATGGATCACCAGAAGAGCAGAGTACGGACTGTACGACAAGCTGATGGTGGAGCTAAGGAAGAAGACACTCGGGCATTCCAGAACTTCATGAGGATGCCTCCAGCCATGTTTGACAAAGTTGTGCAGCGGCTGAGACCAGGTTGACCAAGGCAAAAACCAACTTCCAGCCCAGCCTGGAACCTGGGCTCAAGGTGGCACTCACTCTGCGACACCTGCCTCAGGGACCACCTACAGGAGCATGCAGTACAGTTTGGAGGGTGCCACACAACACCATCAGCATTGTGGTCAGAGAAGTGGTGCAGGCCATCATCGAAGAATACCTGGAGGAGCTCCTCCAGTGCCCCTCCACTGAAGAAGGATGGAAGAAAGTTGCAGAGGAGTGGTATCAGAAGTTGGAACTTCCCCACACCGTTGGAGCATAGATTGCAAGCACGTGGCCTGCAAAGCACCACCAATTCGGGGTCCACTTATTTCAACTACAAGGGCTTCTTCAGCATCGTCCTCTTTGCCATGGTCGATGCTGATTACAAGTTCAGTACATCGATGCTTCAGGCAACGGCTCATGTTCAGATGCCCAGGTATACAACGCCAGTGACCTCAAGGAGGGGCTGGAACGCAACCTCATTGTGGCTTCCCAGATCCAGACCCCTGCCAACGACACGCAAGATGTGCCCTACTTCATCATGGGGGATGATGCCTTCTCCCTCACAACCTACCTCATGAAGCCCTACACCTCCAAACTCCTCACCCGTGAAGAGAAGATCTTTAACTACAGCTGTCCAGGCAAGGCGGTGGTGGAGAACACCTTTGGCATCCTGGCCAACAGGTTCCAGGTACTTCTCACCACCATGCAGCATCCCCAGACCGTGAGGAAGATTGTGGAAGCTTGCTGCATCTGCACAATCTCATGCACACCCGCTACCCAGTCTTTGCAGAACAGGCTCGTGGACCTCCAACAAGGCAATGGACATGGAGCCTGGGGAATGGAGGCAAGGGCAAAACTATAGACACTGTGGATGTGCAAGCCCAACAGAGCCTCACGTGAAGGGAAGAAGCAGTGCAACCTCCTAAACACTGGTGCAACTCCCCAGCTGAGTGGTGGAGTGGCAAGACAGGATGATAGATGCTTCATGGATCTCCTTCAGCCTGTCTCATCACACTGATGAGATTCGCATGTATGTTGGGGCCTACAATGAACAGGGTATTTAATAAAGAGTTTGTTTATGTTGACATGTGTGATGATATTACATTATTATTGATAATAAAGGCCATAGGTGTGGCACCTGGGAGGGTGGACCATACAGTCCACTATGCTTGCACTGGAGTTTATTTATCCCACAACTATTACCCATCCAAAGGTATCCCTGCCACCCCACTGCTATCTTAACCCTCCCACAAGCATGCAAAGGCTTAAACCATTTCCTAAAAGTTTCCACCAAGACTTTATTAAAAAAATAAATGAAGCAAGTGTGTGAATCAAAGATAAACTTTATTGAACAACAAGCTGTAAAGAAAAATGACCCAAGTCAAGTGTCCAAATAAAGTCCACAGGTAGCCAGCCAGCCAGTCTCTGGCACTCCACTTGGTCACTCGGAGATGTGCCCAGTCTCAGGGTGAAGAGTCCAGGTGCTATGGGGTGGCTGGGTGGAGTGCTTGTCTGAAGCCCATTGGGGTGCCTGCTGCCCGAGGAGACAACAGGTAACGGTGTGTTGAGAAAGCTCTCGGACAGCTGGCTCAGACCCCTGATGTTGAGAGCTCCTTCCTCCATGCCATGTGGGTTCAGCCCCATACCGACGACAGATGTACTGAAGCCGGCTTGGCGGTGGGGTGAGGAAGGAGCAGTGTAGTGGGGCTGTCTGCTCTCAGCTGGTGAGGACTGCGTGGGTGGCATCAGTGTCATGGTTGCATCGGTCATCAATGAACTGGTGGCAACGGTGTCGTCCGATGACTCTGTGCCTGGACTGGAGGGGCTGCTACCTGTGCTGCTGGACCTCCTGGTAGCCGTAGCCCTGTAGGTGAGGGGCTGTGGAAAGCCTTGGAATGAGACATCACCTGGGGTGGAGGAGCAGACCTGGACTGGGTGGAGCAGGTTCCTCTGGATCTGGAGGGTTTGAAGCAGCTCGGTGATCCGTCCTTCACCACCTGTACTGGTTCGCCATGTCCTTGAGCTCTGGTTGACATAGGTGAGAAGGGCTTGTGGTTGGAGATGAGGAGTCAGTGTGGACCAGCTGAGAGAGGAGATCTATGCTGGTCAGATTGGTTCCTGATCTCCAGCAGACAGTGTGGCTCTGCACCTCCTGCTGTCTGCCTCTCTGCCTTTCTGGGGATGGATGCCGGGTAGCTGTGTGGACAAACCATCTCCTTTCTCCCACCGCGACCAGGGAGTCCCCACGCGCTCCACAACAGTTACAACAGCTGTCCGCGGTTCTTCTGCCGTAGCACGCTCCACAGAACCCTGCCTGGAGACAGGAGCTGACTCTTGCAGGAAGAGGACTGACTCTCAGCAGGCTGCCGGAGAGAGAGGGTAGTGAGAGGCTCCTGGTGCTCCTCAGTGGTGGATCTCACCCTCCAGGAAGGTGCACCTGCATGACATAGGTCTCTCTGTCCGTCAGCTTAACCGTGGCCTGGCCAGATTTCTTCAGGTGCAGCTTCCTGTACCAGGTTGCATGTGCTTCCACCAGCCCGAGGAGCACCTCCGAAGTGTAGCCCATACTGTCCGCCTTCTCTCTCCAAGCAGCCTGCTTCCTTTTGGTGTCCTGTACAAGCTGGTGTCCTTCCGCCACAGATAGTCATTCTCTCTTAGCCACTCCCAGCACCTCATCCTCGTGTTCCTCCTCAAAGAGTATTGCCTCCTCTTCCGTCCCTACATTGCCTCTTCCTCCCTTTGGAACCAGATGGGCCCTCATCAGAGGGCTTCCAGGTAGTAAGGCTGCTCCTCCCACACCACAGCAGCAGCAGCACCAGCAGGATCATCATCATCATCACCAGCAATCATACTCATCACTATCATCACAGCATCAGATCATCATCAGCACAGCAGCAGCAGCAACACACCAGCAGATTATCATCATCATCAGCATCATCATCAGCAGCACACACAGCACCAGCAGCACCAGCAGGACCAGATCATCATCAGCAGAGTAAGTACCAGCAGTTCCAGCAAGACCAGGAGCACGAGCAGGCAGCAAGTCAGGAGCAGAGAGGAGACGACGAGCGACGACAGGATCAGCAGGACGAGGAGCAGCTTCAGCAGGGTAAGCACGAGCAGAAGCACCACTGCCAGGAGCAGCTTCAGCAGAGTAAGCACGAGCAGAAGCACCACCACCAGGAGCGGTGCCAGCAGAAGCTCCAGCACCAGAAGAGCGAGCCGAGCAGCAGAAGCCCCAGCAGAAGCAGAGTCAGGACAGGGGCAAAAGGCTGGCACCAAGGCTGGCAGGAAGCCTGGCAGGCAGCCAGGCACAAAGTCTGCAGGCAGGCAGGCAGGCACCAAGGCTGGCAAGGGGGCTGGCAGGAAGTTGTTTCAGGAAGCCTGGCAGAAAGCAGGCAGGCAGGCAGGCACCAAGGCTGGCAGGCAGACTGGCTGGCAGGGAGGCTGGAAGGCAGGCTGGCAGCAAGGCTGCAGGCAGGCAGAGAGCAAGGCTGGCATGGAGCTGGCCAGGAGGCTGGAGGCAGGCTGGAGCAGGCTGGAGGCAGGAGCTCAGGAAGGCTAGCAAGGCTTGCAGCAAGGATTGCAGGCAGCATGCAGGCAGGCATGCAGGCAAGGACTCGATGTATCCGGCAGCAGGTCTTTCCCCCAAATGGTGACCTGTTTGGGAGCTGCTTCCCTTTATATCCGCGGGGCTTACACAATGCATCCCCTGCATGCACAATTAACGCTCGCATCCGTTCCTTCCGCTGTGCATCGCTAGCTTCCGCTTGATCCGCTTCATCCGCTGTGCATCCGCTCTGCATCCGCTGTATCCATTCCGCGTCCGCTTTGCTGAGGCCCCCTGGTAGGCTAGCGGATGTGCCATCCGCTCTCATCCACTTCCATCCACTGGGCTTCTGTTCCGCATCCGCTTTCCATCCACTCTGCGTCCTCCCCGCGTCCGTTCCTTTCCGTGTTGTCCGCTCCGGTTATGCAAATTTTTGCCTCTTTTGAGAGTGGATAACAATGGATGGAACATTTTTCTCGTCCGTTGTCTCCTTTTTACAAACGTTTTCCATCCGTTGGGCAGTGTGACAGGGCCTTAAAATATAAAGACCACTGTATTTTTCTTCACAAAAACATATTAAAATAATTGTTATTTTATAATTGATAGAAATAGTGCACTATTTAGAAATAAAATGAAAAGTGGAATATCAGCAGCAAATTGTGTGATCATTTTTACAGGACAAAATTGAATTGCTTCTCAGAGTTAGACTGAAACAATAACTTAACATCACATCCTACTATTTTGATACATATAGAAAGTGTGATCATCATTGGCTTTGGTAAAACTATTAGGGTTGATAACAAAAAGAAATACCTTGTTGGATCAAGACTTCGTTTAATGTTCTGTTTTCAATAATTGTGATGGAAAGTAATAAGGAAATAGATTCCCAGGAGGGATGGGGTGCATTGCAGAGGAGTAAAACATCCAAATTGAGCAACTCAATCTGGATATTATGTATGAAAGAGGGTGAAAACAATTTCTCCCTCATAGTTCACAGTGTGTATTGTGGATGCATATAGTAGACTGCTCAATCTGGCAAGGTGTGAAACAGTAAAGAACTCAGCTTGGAAGAATCATCATGTGTCACTCATGGTTTTTACATTAACAGCTAAATTAGGAATAGTCAATCAAAGAAAATATATTTCAATTTCTTCTTTTAAAAAGTAACTAATTTTCAATTCTCTTGTCTGTCTTTCTTAGTAATTTCTAGTTAATTGTGCAACAATTATCATTCAGAAAAATCTATCAAGGTTAATGAAGACAAAATGGAACACAATCACTTCTTTTTCAATTTGCACAGCATATAATGATCTCACTGCTTGTGAATTATCAAAGTCAATTGATATACCATAATGATAAGTTTTGAATGAACTAATAAACTTATTCATTATTTTATTCACATACCTAAAGCATGCATACACCTCCCACAAGATAAAACAATCAATATAAATTAAAACAAGCAAGCCATTTAATTAGATTAATTAGTTTAATTTAATTAATTAATTAGTATCTAATTAATCTAATTAATTTGATACTACATTAATATGTAGTAACCATAATATATTAATAGAAAGGCATAGAGATTTTACAGAGATAGTTGAACATACCTAAGCTGTGGCTATTTATTCAAAGGAAGATGAGAACTTTGATTTGGAAAGTTACAAATGGAATAAGGGTTCCATTCACTTATTCAACAAAAATTTGAAATAAAATTTTGGAATTAAGTATTTGAATCCTTCACATCAGTGGTGGGATTCAGACACTTTTACCACTGGTTCAGTGGTCGTGGCTTGGTGGGCACACTTTGCATGCATGCACACACTTCGTGTGCATTTGCACGCCAAACATGCACTTTGTGCAGGAGCAGAGGCATTTGCGCAAGCGCAAAGGCGTTTTGACTCACCTCCTTCAAGCCTGCACTTTCTAGTCACTTGGCCTGCTGCTGTGCACCACTCTTCCTTGCTGAGCAAAGTAGCTGCACTTCGAAAGCAGAGTATGAGAGTATGGGAGCCCGGGCGGATAGAACTGTTTCGGTCTCCTCTGCTCATTGCTACTAGCATCTCAGCAGAACCAGGCCAAACTGGTAGAATACCACCACTGCTTCCAATAGGAAAATTGTTTTGTTCTGAATTCTTTAAAAAGACTAGGATGGGGCTTTGAAGGTTAGACATAAGAAGAACCAAGAATGCACTAAAGATTAACAAAGTACAATTACATGGGGAGAATACTTGAATTTGATTTACTGATATAGAATAGAGTAAAATACTTTAACATTAGATATGTTGAAGAGTATTTTTGAACAATCAACCCAGTAGTTGATTTTATCTCTTTCTCTATGAATAGACTGTGTTTAAAGACATCAAGGAAAAAGAAAAATATTTATTGGACAAGACTAAGATTGATCTAAAAATGGATCTAAAAATGATAGGCCACAAGAATAATATGGAAAAACATTACACATTTAATAATGAGTGATATTCAAATAACAAATCTAAAGAGTGAACTGAATAGATTTCCTATTTTGAATTTACAAGAGACTTGTCAAACTTTGAAGAATTTTATGAGAGGGACAAAGAAAAAATGAAAAGAAATCAAGATCTTTAGAAATAGATCCTTTAACAAGGAACAGATCATAACAGATAATAAGAGTTGGAAGGGACCTTATAGGTCATCTAGTCCAACCCCCCTGCCCAAGCAGGAGACCCTACACCATTTCTGACAAATGGCAGTCCAATATCTTCTTGAAGGTGTCAATTGATGGTGCTCCCACAATTTCTGAGGCAAGCTGTTCCATTGGTTGATTGTTCTCACTGTCAGAAAATTTCTCTTTATTTCCAGGTGAAATCTCTCCTTGTTCGGTTTCCATCCATTATTCCTTATCTGGCCTACAGGTACTTTAGAAAATAGTAAAGTTTGAGGGGCTGCCCTTCGTCCCTGTGGCAGCCCCTCAAATATTGGAAGACTGCTATCATGTTTCCCCTGGTCCTTTTCTTCACTAGACTAACCATGCCCATATCCTGTAACCGTTTTTCATGTTTTAGTCTCCGTTTCCATAATCATCCTTGTTGCTTTTCTCTGTACTTTTTCTAGAGCCTCAACATCTTTTTTATAATGTGGTAACCAAAACTGGATGCAGTGCTCTAGGTGTGGCCTTACTAAGTCTTTATAGAGAGTATTAGTACCTCACTTGATCTCAGTTGTATCCCTCTGTTTATGCGTCTTAGGATTGCACACTGCTGGCTCATATTTAGCTGGTTATCCACTAATACTGCAAGATCCCTCTCATAGTTACTGCTATTGAGCCTGGTTTCACTCAGTCTATATGTGTACTTTTTGTTTTTCTTGCCTAAGTGTAGGACTTTACTTTTCTATCTAGGACAATTGAAGGAATTAAAAATTAAAGTTGTTAAAAATAAAATGAAGGAATTTTATGTGATAAACATTAAAACAAATCTGTGTTATCTCTATTAACACTTAACAGACTTTTTCTGTTCAGTACTGAACAATGGGGCTTTAAGGACTTGTTTATAAATTGGATATAAGAAAGATCATTTCTTGAATTTTAAGCAGTAATAAGTAACTAAAATTTCTTATACTTATTGAGATGAAAGGGGAAGTCATTTCTTTATATATTTATTTTCTTTTTCTTTACTGTATTCTTATTGAGTTCCTATTTTCTTTCTATATTTTTCTTTTTTGCACTTTTTACTTTTTTGTTTTTATTCTTTTATTTTTAGTTTGCATTAGTTTTTATCTTTTTAATTGTATTTTTAATACAAATGATGACAATTGACATTGCTGTCTGCATCAAATAAGCATTCTATTATTTAAGAGATAGCAGGTGTCAGAATCCATTCTTGTTTGCCCAGGGGTCCATTGGTAGAAGAACATTATAGAAATAAAATTGGTTGAATAAATAAATGTATACTATTTGGAATTAATTCTCAGAGGACCATTAGCAGTGTTAAATTGTATTATTTAACAATGTTTCCTGGTCCATAAAACAAATGAGGTGTTTAGTTATTCATGACTCCATGTTTTAATCAGTTTTGGATATTCATTATATGCTAGAATTAGGAACATGTTATGCCATGAATTAACAAAACTCAAAATTTAGAAATGTAATAATAAAATTATCCCCTTTATTCTAGTCAGGACCCATAAGAGTCATGTGGCAAATATAGCTGAGGAAGCCACAGAGTTGTGTGTTTAGTCTTACTACCAAATCTGTGAGGTTCACAAGCTGGTTTCTTCATGAAGACTTGGAAATCATCTGTAGAAGGCAACCTGTACAGAAGTTACATTAAACATAGTACGAGTAAAAGCTTGGCTGGGGACAAACTTAAATTTAACAGTGCTCATGCTATCTCATCTTGCTTTGCACAGACCTACATGATTGAGAAAAGATGTAAACAAGTAAAACTACACAAAGGATCTGCTTCTGGATCCCTCTCCAGATACAAGTTCTGAGGAGAAGAGTGAGTTGAATTGGCAGAGAAAAACGTGGAGCTGAGTGTTGGTCAGGATCGGGACAGCCTCAGTTGGGTTAATGGCTAAGCAACAGGTTGAGGCTGAGTGAGATAAGCCACAGTTGCAGCAAGTTGGCCAAGAAGTTCTAGGAGAGGATCAGAAGCAGTTGTCAACAGTGGTGGGATTCAAAAAGTTTTACTACCGGTTCGGTGGGTGTGTCTTGGTGGGCGTGCTTTGTGCACGTACACGCAGTTTGTGTGCACGTGCATGCCAAAAGTGTACTTTGCGCAGGCGCAGAGGCATTCCAACTCATCTCCTGCAAGCCTGCATCCTCCTGATCACTTCAGCAGTAGCTGCACTTCAAAAGCAGAGTATAAAGGTGAGTATGTGAGCCCAGGTGGGCAGGTGGACCCAACAGCAGAGCAGCTGAGAGAACCAGTTCCCAGTTCCCTCATCGAGAGAGCCAGGCCTAACTGGTAGAATACTACCACTGATTGTTGACCATTAGCAATGATGACAAAGTGAAATCCACAGCTTTTCCTGATCCAAGGATACATAGAGCAAAGAGGTGACAGGCACAATGCCGGTCAGCTAGACTACTCATGAGGAGACAACCTCACTTCTCAGGAAAGACTACCCTGGCATTGCCTACTTAATCCCACCTTGAGGATTGAGTGTTGCTGAAGCAATGTGCCCAGTTCTATGCCTTGTATACTTTTGTCATATATCCTGACTCATTTGAATCATGAACTGACTTCCTGGACTTTGTTTGGATCTGTTGGGCTTCGATACCAGTAACGCTTACTGTGCTGAACTCAGAATCTGGACCCGCGTAATTGGGGTACTTTCTTGTTTGGGGGTTTGAATAAACACTGGTAGAACTCTTGCTGTACATGCAAGGGGGAGAGCAGGGCAGCACAATAACAGGTGATCCTTATCACAGTCTTCTACAACACATGTAAAATATCTCATTTTTTGTCAATAAGTGTTTTCTAAAATAAGAAAAATCAAATATATTCTTCAATTAAAGGCTAGGTCACACTGGCCAACGGATGCAAAACATATGTAAAAAGGACACAGCGGATGAGCAAATTTTCCATCCGGTTGTTATCCACTCTCGAAAGTGCCCCAAATTTGCATAAACAGAGTGGACAACAATGGAAAGGAACGGACGTGGGAGGATGTTAGTGGGGATGTAAAGCGGACGTTCATAGGAAGCCGAGCGGATGAAAGGGATGGAAGCAGATGACACATCTGCAGGGCTTCTGGGGGAGAACAGCGAAGCAGACGCGTAGCGGAAGAAACGGATGGTAGCGGATGACGCGGATGCATCACGGATGCTATAGGATACATAGCGGATGCCTAGCGGATGCAAAGCGATTCACTGCCATGCGGGGAGGATGAATTGCGTAAGCTCCATGCATATAAAAGGATGCAGCTCGCAAGCAGTCACCATTCAGAGGAAAGACCTGCTGCCAGAGACATCTTGAGAACACCATGGGGAAGAAGAGAAGCCTGTGCCAACTCCTGCCAGCCCTGGCAAGAAGGAAAACCACCAACCCACCCCTGGAACTGACTCTGCTGGTGCTTGCTGCTGCTGTTGCTGGTGCTCTAGTGCTCCTGTGTTGCTGCTGCTGGTGCTTCTCCTGCTGGTGCTGCTGCTGGTGCTGCTGGTGCTGCTGGTGCTGCTGGTGCTTCTCCTGCTGCTGGTGCTGCTGGTGCTGGTGCTTCTCCTGCTCCTCCTGCTGTTTCTCCTGCTGCTGCAGCTGTGGTGGACCAGCCCCAAGGCTCCTCAAAGCCCTGCTGCTGAAGGCCCTGAAGCCCCTTGCCAGAGGGAGGAAGAAGCAAGGCAAAGAGAAGGGGGAGAGGAAACAGTACTCCATTTCCGAGGACCATGAGGAGAAGGTGCTGGAATGGCTGAGGGAGAACGAGTACCTGTGGAGGAAGGGCCACAGGCTCTATCGTGACACCCAAGCAGAAGCAGGCAGTGTGGAGACAGAAGGCAGAGAGCCTGGGCTACACTTCAGATGTCCTCCTGGGGTGGTGGAAGCATATTGCACACTGGTATGGCAAGCTGCACCTGAAAGAGATTCTGGGCAGGCGCTGTCAAGCTAACTGACCGGGAGACTATGTCATGGCCAGGTGCAGCTTCCTGGAGGGTGAGATCTGCTACCGAGAAGCAGCCCTCTGTCAACCCTCTCCCTCAGACAGCCCACAGAGAGCCACTCCTCTTCCAGCCAGGAGACAGCTACAGTGTCCAGCAGGTTCTTTGGAGGGCCCATGACAGAGACCCCCCAGACAGCTGCACTCCCCCTGCCAGAGGACGTGGAGGATCCCCTGTCTCATATGGAGCAAGAAGAGGCAGCCACCAGATACCAACCCATACCTACCGCCAGCTTCACCTCCACAGAAAGCAGACAGAGAGGCAGACTGGAGGGAAAGAGCCACACTATCCTGTTGGAGATCAGGGACACAAATCAAAGCAAGCACAAGATCTCCGTCTCCCAGCTGGTCCACTTTGACATACCATCCTCCAACCGCAAGCCCTTCATTACATATGTGGGCCAGACCCTCATGGGCATGCCCGAGGCCAGTACCAGGTATTAAAGGAGAGGATCACAGCTCTTCTGCACCAACCTCCATGCCCAGATGAACCACCTGCTACCCACTCCAGGTCTGCTCCTCCACGCACTGATGTCATAGCCCTTCCATGGATTTCAGCAGCCCTCGCCAACCAAGCCTACCACTACCAGGACTTCCCACAAGCGAGGCAGCCCTGTCCCAGTCCACACCCAGGTTCTCGACACCACAGACGCCACAGATTGCCTCAGCTGACCCAGCTGCAGACCAGACAGCCCCACTACACTCCTCCTTCCTCCACCCCACAGCCAAGCCCTTCATCAGAACATCTGTCATCAGTCTTGGCCTCACATCCCAGGTCTTGAGGAAGTGCTCTCAACCGTCACTGGACTGAGTCAGCTCTCTGAGAGCTTCCTGCACACACCATCTCCTCTTGTACTCTCGGGGCCAGGCACCCCCAGATACCCTGGCGCCTCAGACCAGCACTCCAGCAACAGCCACCTCCACAGTCCCTGGCCCTTTACATCTGAGACCATGGGCACGCCTCAAGAGTGACTGAAAAGAGTGCCAGAGACTGAGTTGTTACCTGCTCACCTTATCTTTTGCTTAAACACTTTACTTGGGTCATTTTGCTTTTGAATAAAGTCATACAGTTTGTTTATTAATAAAGGTTATCTTTGCTTCACACACTTGGTTCCTTTTTTTAACTTAAAAAAGTGTTGGGGAAAACTTTGAAAAAAGGGTTAAGCCTTTGCATGCTTGTGGGATTGGTTAGTATAGCTGTGGGATGGTAAGGATAGCTGTGGGATTGGTAAGGATAGCTGTGGGGATGGGATAGCTGTGGGATGGGTTATGATAGCTTGTGGATGGATAGCTGTGGGATGGGTAATGATAGCTGTGGGATGGGTAATGATAAGCTGTGGGATGCGGTAAGGATAGCTGTGTGGATGGGATAGCTGTGGGATGGGTAATGATAGCTGTGGGATGGGTAATGATAGCTGTGGATGGATAGGCTGTGGGATGGGTAATTGATAGCTGTGGGAATGGGTAAGGATAGCTTGTGGGAATGGATAGCTGTGGATGAAGTAAGGATAGCTGTGGAATTAGATAAACCCTCCAGTGCAAGCATAGTGGGGACTGATATGGTCCACACTCCCAGCTGCCCAACATATGGCCCTTTTATTATCAATAACAATTTAATCTTGATCACAACATTTCAACATAAACACAACTCTTTTATTAAATGCCGCTATTCATTGTAAAGACCACTCAACATACATGGCACAATCTTCATCAGTTGTGATGAGACAGCCTGAAGGAAGCATCCATAGCATCTACCATCCTGTGCTTTGCACTCCACTGCTCCAGCTGGGCGAGTTTGCATCCAGTGTTTCAGGGAGAAGGGAGGAATTGCGCTGCTTCTTCCCATTCAGGTAAGCTCTGTTGGGCGGCCTTGCACATCCACAGTGTCTATCAGGTTTAAGTCCTTGCCTCCACTCCACCAGGCTCCATGTCCATTGCCTGGTTGATAGTCACAAGCCTGTCCTGCAAACACTGGGGTAGCGGGTGCGGCATCAGATTGTGCAGGATGCAGCAAAACTTCCACGATACTCCTCATGGTCTGTGGGTGATGTGGCATGGTGGTGAAAAGTAACCTGGAAAGCCTGTTGGCCAGGATTCCAAAGGTGTTCTCCACCACCTATCTTGCCTGGACAGCCTGTAGTTTGAAAATCCTCTCTTCACGGGTGAGTATCTGGAACTGTAGGGCTTCATGAGGTAGGTTTCTGAGGAGAAGGCATTATCACCATGATGAAGTTAAGGGCACTACAATGTGTTGTGTTGGGTAGGGGGTCTGGAATCTGGGAAACCCATGAATGAGGTGCCTTTCCAGCCCACCCTTGAGGTCACGGCATTGTATATCTGGGCATCTGAAGCTGACCCGTTGCCTGAAGCATCGATGACATTGAACTTGTAGTCAGCATCAACCATTGGCCAAAGAGGCTGATGCTGAAGAAGCCCTTGTAGTTGAAATAATTGGACCCCGAGTTGGTGTGAGCTTTGCAGGCGACGTGCTTCCCATCTATGGCTCCAATGATGTTGGGAAAGTTTCCACCTCTGATACCACTGCTCTGCAAGTTTCTCCAGCCTTCTTCAGTGGTGAGACAACTGGAGGAGCTCCTCAATGTACTTTCTTTCGATGATGGCCTGCACCACTTCTCTGACCACAATGCTGATGGTGTTGTGTGGCACACCCTCACAGGCATTTTTCTGTATGGTGCTCCCAGAGGCCAGTGGGTTGCAAGAGTCAGTTGCACTTCAAGATCCAGTGGTCGCAGGCTGGGACGCCAGTTGGTGGTTTGCCTTGTCAACTGGGTCTCAGATCTCCACCACTTCGTCAAACCATGGCTGGTGGCATCCTCATGAAGTGCTGGAATGACGAGGGTCTTCATTCCTCATCTCCACCATCAGCTTGTCAGCACCGTCCAAACTCTGCTCTTCTCCGATCCATCGTTGGAAACCAGACAGTTTCTTGACGTCTCCTTCTTCTCTTTGCGTAGAAAAGGTGAAACAGTCTGAAGAGGGCTTGGTTTTCCTGGGTGTTGAAATGATTGGCGGCTACCCAAAAAAGGAGTGTGCGATGATCATGGTGGAGATCAGTGGATGAGTGGAAGAGCCAAGAGAAAGGCTGAAGATGTCTGCACACGCAGGGCTGCTGGACTGAAAGTGAAGATCCAGGTGGATTTCCTCCCCTTTTTATAGGAAATGTCGGTTTTCCACTAGTGTGCTTCACAAACTCTACACCGGCATCCTCCTAGAGCATCCTAAATTCCGAGATATCATCCCATATATGAATGTTTTGTCCGTTTTAATGCTTTTTCTATACGAGATGCATCCGCTTACATACTTTCTATGTTGTGCTACTAACACTGTGTGGACGTTCCCGCGTACCTTGCGCTTCCCTCCTCTTTCTGCTTTCCGCTGGAGCAGATGTGAGTTGCACGGATGGCCAGAGGGATGGCTGAGAGGATACATGCGGACGTGTAACGGGATGACAACGGACGTAGAACGTTGTTGCACTTATGTGTCATGGATGTAGATGCGTACACGGTGGAAAGTTCATCCGCTCAAAAGTTTTTTGTGGGGCAGCTCAAACTTTTTTGGAGCGGATGAAGCAGTAGAACGGATGTTTGACGAATAGAGCATCTGAAAACACGTAGCAGTGAGTAAGCCCAACAGATGCCATCATGTTTTCGCAATGGATTGGATGGCAAGCTTTTTTGTCCATTTTACATCCTCTTTGCATCCGTTGGTGCAGTGGGACATGGGCTTTACAGGATGCATCAATAGAAATTTTCAAGGAAACTTAGATGTTACTCACAGAACTGCTAAAGTTTTAAAATAACAACAATTAACTTTCTGCTACAATTGAGCAAGGAAAATAACAATAGAACAAAACCCCAGAGACAGAGAGAAAGAAAAAAGAGAAAGGATTTAAACAATAACCACTTTAACAGTGAAGGCATCATTGTATACTAGTAACATTAGTAGCACAGTAGCAATTGTAGCAATAGGAATTGCACTTAGACTTATATACCACTTCACAGTGCTTTACAGCCCTCTCTAACTGATGAAGGGTCAGCCTCTTGCCCCTAGCAATCTCGGTCCTCATTTTACCAACCTCAGAAGGATGAACGCTGAGTCAGCGCTGAGCCAGTCAGAATCGAATGAGTCTGACGTGCTGCATTCTAACCACTCCAACATCACAGCTCTGTAATAATCTACTTGTAGTAGAAATGGAATAATATAGTATAGAAGTATAAGCAATAGTATATAATAATAATGATAACAATAGAGAGCAATGTATTTATTTATTTGTTTCTTTGTTTACAGGCGGTCCTTGACTTACAACCACAATTGAGCCAAATTGCTAGACAAAATTTATGTTGCTAAGTGAGACAGTTGTTAAGTGAATTTTGTCCCATTAGATAACTTTACTTGGCACAACTGTTAAATGAATCTCCGCAAATCTTAAGTTAGTAACATGGCTGTTAATTGAATCTGGCTTCCCACTGACTTTGATTGTCAAAATGTTGGAAAAGGTGATCACATGACTCCAGGACATTGCAACCATCATAAATATGAATCAGTTGCCAAGCATCCNACTGACTTTGATTGTCAAAATGTTGGAAAAGGTGATCACATGACTCCAGGACATTGCAACCATCATAAATATGAATCAGTTGCCAAGCATCCAAATTATGATCACATGGCCATGGGGGTGTTGCAACAGTCGAAAGTGTGAAACCAGTCATAAGTCACTTTTTTCAGTGCCGTTATAACTTTAAATGGTCACTAAACAAATGGTTGTAAGTCGAGGACTACCTGTATTTATATCCCACCTTTATTATTTTTATAGGTGGCAAATATACCCAACACACCTTCCTCCTTCTATTTTCCCCACCACAACAACCCTGAGATGTGAGATGAGCTGAGAGTGACTGGCTGAAGATCACATAACTGGTTTTCTAGCTTAAGGTGGAACTTGAATTTATGATATTTTGCTTTTTAGCCTGGTGTCCTAAGCACTAGAACTGGCTCTTTTATTTTGTATATTTCTTCTATCTCCCTAACCATTATATTATAGGGAGAAATAAAAATATAGTTGTTTGGGGTCTAATGTTTTTCATTGATCTTTTGAGCCTAACTCAATCAACTTAAGTATAGAAAAATAACTTGTTATGAGATATACACAGTGACAAAACTAAGAAACCCACCCTAAGTCATAAATAATGTGGCTATCTTAAAGCCTAATGATCCACTGTTAAAGATAACTGTTGGCCACCAAGAAATATGTCTTGACTGAAGATGCAGTGTTGTTGGTATGACAATTGTTTAAATTGTCTCTTAATAATTTTGCCCTGAAACCAACTATAAAAGTATGAGTTTAAAATTCACATATGATCTCATGCTAGATGGGTTCCAAAGGAACTGGTAATCACTAGGCATCAAATCTTTTGGGGGATTAACAAACCTAATCATGTTGTCACATGTTATGATGCTATAACAGTGAACAAGATGTTGCAAAAGAAAAATCTCAAATTTCCATTGATGGAATCAAGCTGGGAAGGTTTTTGTAATGACTGTAGTC
The DNA here is from genome assembly GCA_004320025.1 of Laticauda laticaudata. Classification (NCBI taxonomy): domain Eukaryota; kingdom Metazoa; phylum Chordata; class Lepidosauria; order Squamata; family Elapidae; genus Laticauda; species Laticauda laticaudata. The sequence continues at coordinate 51,214 of BHFT01026374.1, forward strand.
ACCACTGTGAATAAAAAGTACAATGGAAGTCCACTTATATGAGATATGGAATACAGTGGACTCTTTTTTTCCACAGGAAGCATGCAGTGTAGTATAATATGAACCAAAACATTGAATAGCCACAAGCAAACAATAAGTATATGCCAAGTATGATATGGAGGAATGGGGAAGAGGTGAACAGAAAGAGAACAGATTACCCAAAATGGGAAAGAATGGAAAACAGAAAGATTAAAATATTCAACACAGCTTTCTTCTTTTGAATTTAATTGAAATTACCAGTTTTCTTTTTTTATTCCAAATCTATGCAGTACTCTGGTATTTGAAACCTTACCTATCAGAACCCAGACCAAAATAGCAACAAGAAAAAGGTATTAGTGTGCTTAAATAAATAATTTGCTTCTTCTAAATGTGTATCTCTGATTTATTCAGCCAGACATATTTTGAGCACTTCCTCTGTAGTTAGAGTTAGTGTAGGCCAGCATTGTGCATCAAATTTCAGCAGAAAGCACTTTGCTTTTTGAATGATTTTGTCATTCAGAAGTATTTACATCTATCATCTGTCTGTCTGTCCACTTATCTACCTACCTATCATTTTGAATGTTGCTGCCATCAAGCACCAAATGTTTCTATGACAAACAGAATGACTAGAAGGTTTTTCTGTCTATAATATCCACCATACTGGCTGTTCCATGAAAATAAAGATGCCATTTAATGCAAGCAAGGTGTTCAGTGCATTGATGCCTGAAGAACATAACTGAATTATAAGAATGGCATCAATCCTGTCTTTCATACCACAAGGAAATCAACATTTAAATATAAAAATGATCAATGATTTTTGAAATTGCAAACTGTATGTTTTGCCTGTTATAAAGATCATTACAGAAGGACAAAAACAACCCAAGAAAACAACCCTGGATTGTTCTCTTAACTTCTGCAGCATTTGCCTGAAGAAATGGCATTCTTAGTCAGCTGACAGGGCTCTATATGTCTAGCAGGATGTAGTAATTCTCCTTTGCTGAAAGGGAGTTAAAAATAAAAGCTGTGTTATATTCTCTGGTTCAAACTTTGACACGGAGACTCTCCATAATATTTTAGAAAATTTGCTGTTGGGCATCATTCCATGTTTAGCACTGTGATATGATACTGCTTTCAGGCTGATATGCAAATTGGCTTAGCTGAGGCTTATGTGTGTAGAAGGAACGACCCAAAGAGAGACACTAAACCTGTGTCAGCTCTTGCTTGACACAGCCTAAATTGCCTTTTTGTCCTGTTCTGACAATTGTTTATATTACAGAAAATGCATCTGAAAGTTAAAAAAAAATAAAAACAGCAATTTTTCAAAATAAAACAAGGAGTTTTTCATTGCTTGGGGTAGTTCATTATCAGAGACAAAAATAATTTATATCACAATATTCTCTGCAGAATATCCATCTATCCATCCATCCATCTATCCATCCATCTATCCATCCATCCGAAGCTATGTTTATATGAGTGTGGGTATACGAAACAAAACTGACAGGACAAGGCTCAAAATGTTGCAAGTATTTCAGCTACAGAAACCAGCAGAAACTCAGAAAAATGTTCCTAGCTTTTGTTGTTTTTCATCTTAGGACTAGACTATTGGCCATCCAACTTGCAGCAACATTGAGAAAGAGGGAAAACTAGGATGATTTTCAAAATACTTTTTAAAAAAACTTTTTTAAAAGCCCCCATAAGGGTTTCTCCTATGAAACAACTAAAAGAGTACCTGAAAAAAAAATCTTATTAGAACTAGTTATCAGAACATCTTGTTGTATTTCATTATGAAAGCTCATAAACAAGACAAAAGTCAACAGAAGAAAATGTGCCATAAACCGGTCACCATTGACAAAGAAGTATTTACATCTATCATCTGTCTGTCTGTCTGTCTGTCTATCTACTTATCTACCTACCTACCTACCTATCATCTATCTACATAAAATAACAGACAGAAGAGTAGATGCTGAATGCACATTTATGACTACACCATCCTCATCTCTGTTCATCCTATTGAAGTCTCAGCTAATAATATAGCAAGGACATGATCAACTGGAAAAATCACACATAATAGCATTGATATGCAAGCCATTAGAAAAAAAATCAGTTGCAATGTTCAGAAAACTCAGAATACTTGAAATTATGCTCCTTAAACAATGCCCAATTTTTATTTCCTACTCAGAAATGATGAAATTTAATTTGAGCTCAGAATACTCAGTACAGATATTCAAGGTCAGAGCTGTTCATCACTGTATGTTTTCCATTCTTCTAATGGAAAACAGCCTGCCAGCCAACCATCTCTTCTCATCTGATAAAGAAATATGAATTTAGGGAAAGAAAGATGGCTTCTGGATGGCAGGTTTCCAACCTACTGATTTTGGTTAAATTGTAGTTGATATTCCTAAAAATAATCTAAAAACTTTATGGATAGAAACCAGGACCATAGAATGTGTCTGGGCTTCTCCTGAGGAAGTTATAAACTTATACACATTGATACGAGACTAAGACAAGATAATCTAAGACAACATAAGGGAAGGAAATGAAATGAGATTTCAAGACATGTTCTGGTATGGCAGTCATATAAGAATGTAAAATATGTTGGTATGCCATGAAATATTTGACAGAAGAAAGTATAAGTTTGATTTATGAATTTCCATTCTTAAATGCATATTTTGGTACTAATTAAAGCATATTTTAGTCCAAAAGAATATATTGAACTGGCCAATTAATATATTTATTCAATATGTTTGTCCTAGACAGTACACACCCTAGAGGAAAAACAACAGATCATGGCTTATAAAATATAATATCAAAAGACAGGTGTTCAATTTGGACATGACCACATCAAAGGTTGGTAGTTCCTCCCTCATATACTGTCAAATAATGTCAGTGAAATGGGTAAGAAATGGAAGTTATTAACTATGTGTGACTTCTTTAAAAATACAAGAGTCATGAAGAGTTTTGATACTTCAAACTGATTTCTCTAAATATGATGAAAGGTTTTGGTTTTATTGTAGATTTACGATATGTCCCACCCTGTATGCATTATGCCAATGGTGGGATTCATTTTTTTTTTAAATTACCGGTTCTGTGGGCATGCCTTGATGGGCATGGCAAGGGAAGGATACTGTAAATATTGTACAATCTCCAGTCAGAGGTGGTTTTGCCAGTTCTCCAAACTACTCAAAATTTCCGCGAATGGTTTTCCGTAACTGGTCAGAAACTGCTGCATAACACCTCTGCATTATGCCCATATCCACACACACATAATATAGTTTATGAAAGTAGGAAGTAATATGTTATTTTTCTAAAGAACAGTTGGTTTGTCTACAAATGATTATGTATGTCCCTCAAAATGATTATCCTCATATGATCAGGGCTAAAGGCTGGTATTAGAGAATAACAGAATAACAGAGTTGACTAGAGGACATCCAAGATCCTTCCAACTATGTTATTAGATTATTCTGTTGGAGAATGCCCTTTGGATCTATTAGAGTCTCTTATGTTTTCAATATATGTTGTTTTTATCCACTCCCCTTTTTTGGTTCGTATAAACACTTCAGCATCTTGGCTCTCAACTTGCCCACTCTGTTTTGGCTAATAAGTTTTAAGTCTAGATATGAGACAGATAGGAGTTTTTGTTTTAAATTAAAGTACAAAAAAGTTCTAGGAACAATTCTCCAAAATGTCCCTAATTATGTATGTTATCATACCGTAACAAAGCCTTCTGTATAAATGCAATAGTCCTCAGCATTCGTGAAAGCATGAAGATCAATTGGATGCAAATTTGGAAGCCAAAAACAATACTTTCATTATGTTCTCAGGAAAGTTTCCCAAGAAAACCTGTGTGATTGGGATAAAGAAGTAGGTAAAGCCAAAATACATTCTGTTTTACTTAATTAAAAAAATAATTACAATTAAAATTAAAAATTAAATAACTGTATTAATATTTGGCCTCTATTTCATAAATTGGTTCATGCAACAATATTAAAAATTACAATTTTATGATTTGGAAGCCCAAATCATTTTATGATTTGGAAGCCCAAAGGCTTTAGATTGTGAATAGGACATAAAGTGTTTGAAGATATGGCCAATCATTAGCTTTTCTTCCACACATTGCATTTGTGAACTTGCATAATTTCAACAATAATACAATAATATGAACAATTACCTTGATATAAGGTATGGTAACTTTGATCTATCAAGGAGAAGCATAGCTTTCTTATGTTGGATAATTTTCTCCTTATATTTAGAAATAAAAAGCTGGCAGCAGATTTCTTTCCATTTTGGGACAGGAAGATTATTACATAAATCCTAAAATAAGTTTATGCCTTTAAAATAAAACCCTTACTATCCCACATTTGTCTATAAGTAGAAAGTGATGAAATCCATCCATTGTAATTTGTTATGAGTACTATCTGGCCACCAAAAGATTGCTCCCCCATTTGAACTACTAGTACTTTAGTAGGTAAAATAGCTAACTAGACATAAATGTAAAAAACAAAAACAAAAAACAAACCTGCTAAATATGATTGATATGAAGTTTATTTCAGTGTTAACATTGTATTAAGAATGGAAATATAGTGCTTTTGATTAGTAAAAGTCTCTGAATGAATATAGAAATAATATCTACTTAAATATATTGCTTTTCAGTGTTAATTTTGACTTATATTGTAGCTAGATGTTCTTAAAAGATAATATATCTTTTCTGCTCCTCCACAGGACTACTCAGTTTCCAATGAATTAAATATGCAAGATTAGAAAAATATATTCCATTAGTTGCACTGTTCATTTTCAGACAAGTTTCAAGAGTTCAGTTGTGAGAGAACTGAAGAGAACTGAAGAGAACATAAGAGAACTTATGAAAGATCAATAAATGAAGAAATCATCATAGGGAAAAATGCTATTATTTTCTATCTGAATGGGACTGATTAAATGAGACCAAAAATTATTGGAAACACCATCTTCTTTGTCAGTTAGGTTACCTGGTAGTTGAATTGTGAAACCAGTCACTGTGCTTCTTCACTTCACTTTTCCATGTAGCAAACTTTTTCTTCGACATTATTTTACCAGACTTGTAAGCAGTCAGGTTCTTTATGATTTCATGATTTTAGATTTTCAGGATGCTTTAGTAAAGCAAGATCAGACCATGTGGTGGTTTTGTAGACTTTTTCATAAATGTGTAGATTTTATATCACTAGAGATCTATAGTCTTTGAAGAGATTTTAGCTTACCTGTTATATATGATATCTCTATTCTATAATCCTTCCTTCCCCTGAAGATAGTAAGAATTTTATGATAAATTATGACTTTCTGCCCTAGCATTATTCACCTTTGTGAAGATCTTTGAAAGCCACTGTTTGAAATTACAGAAGTTAAAAAAAACATTAAAACAATAGTCCAAAGAAGCTAAGCCTGAGCATTAAGCTTGTCTATATTTTTCAGTTATTGATTGCAATAAATTATAATAACAAAGCCAGAGTTGATTGTAAGTTATACACAGCCTTCTGTTTTGGTAATTATTCACCCTTTATTTTCAACCTTCCATCTATTTAATCCTGAATAGACTCTTTTCCAATATAGTAAGTAATACTGCAATCTTTCACTGTTGGTATGGTCTTTAATTTTTTTAAAAAAACTTTCAGTTGTGCTGTTATCGTAGTTACTGGAGAAAGGCAGAAAGTTTTTGTATTTTCTGTTTCATTGACTTGACCTTATTCTCCAAAAATAAATCCCTTTTATTCTTTTGTCCTCTGTATGTATCATTTTTAAGGTTTATTTTTATGAAAAGTTTAACATGGCAAATAAACAAACCAAAAAGGCAAATGAACTGTCCAAGAAAAGGTCAAGAAGGAAAAAAGAACAAACTGAAATTTAGTGGGGCAGATTGTTTTGCTCTGGGCTGGAAAGTATTATTTAAATAGCAGTCTGACAACTGAACCCAGGTATCCTTTATACTTCAATTAACAAGACAGCATATTTCATATAAGAGAGCTAATTTGATATAGTAGTCAAGGGATCAGTCGAGAAACTAGGAGACTCTGAGATATAGTGTCACTTTAGTGATAGAGGCACCTGGGTGACTTTGAGCCAGTCACTTTCCTTCAGTCCTAAGAAGGAACCAATAGCAAACCACTTCTGAAAAACTGCAGGGATCTGTCTGAGAACTGGACAGAATTGAACAGAAGAAAACAATTCCTATAATTATGGGACAATTTATGGGAGAGCTGCTGGCAGAGTGGTTGGAATGCATTATTGCAGGCTAATTCTGCCCACAGTTTGAAGTTTGATCCTGCGGGGGCTGAAGTTTGATTCAGCATTCGATCCTTCCAAGGACAGTAAAATTAGGACCCAGATTGTTGGGGCAACATGCTGACATTTGTAAACAGTTTGGAGAGTGCTGTAAAGCACTGTGTAGTGTTAAATTTATGCTTTACCAACAAAGAAATAAAAGCGACTACCTGTGAAGGCCACTGAATTGGGGCTGAAAGGTGAAAATTGAAGCACTATGCTCTGTCTCATAGTTGGATAGATCAGGTTGCCCTGATAGATCAGTTCCACTGGAGAAAAAACACTTTCACTGTGTAGTGGTACAAAAGTCTAGGTGCTGTTTATAAAATATAACAGAGTGACTGTTTGAGATTGTTTCATGTATAATATACAAAGATACCCCTTTCACACAATTATTATGTGCATCTTCAAGAGAAGAGTTACAGCTCAGTGGTACAGGCCAGATATGCACACAAAAAATGCATTACTTCTAATGACACTAGGAGAAACTCTTGCAAGAAATGGCTCTCATAACTCAAGTCTGCAATAATATGTTAGGTTCAGTAATTTCTTATACAGTGTTCCTAGTCATCACGTTGTATACAAATAGTGGGATAACTTTTTAAAACTGCAACCACCTTTCAAATTATTTATGATGCTTATAGCCTCTGCATGGCAGTGTTCATTTCTATAAATAAATGCTGGGTGATTTGTTTGATTATGACTTTTAAACCATAGTTTATGTTACATGGTCTGACCTTTTTTATTTTGTAAACCAATCATCAAAATAAACCCAGGCTTAATATGATTATGAGCCCAAGCAGAAACCATTTCATTATATGCTTTATGGTAGTCATTATGATGATAGACATCTAAGAGCTTTAGTAATACATATTGTAGCTTGAACGATTTATTCACTCACTCATACATGCATGTGCACATATAATATCATGTCTACATTTTTAGTTAGTTATTACTTTGCTGCAGGTGTATAATTGACTTTTAAAAGCCATAATCATACTATATATGTGTGCACACACCATTTCCTTATTCAGAGATAATTTTTCTGCCAGACTAATCATTGTTAAATAATCAAAACCTACAGCTTATAAGATTTTGCCAAATGATGCCCCAATCTCTCTTTGCATTGAAGTGGCTTTACATTTGCTAGGAATATTGACAACACTCTTTCATTAGCTTGTGACTTTAGATCTGAAAAGATTTCTAACTACATTCAGTTGAATGTGTTCTATATGCAAGTGGTTGAATCCTAGGCTACTGTTCTGATTGGTCCAGATAAATAAGAAGTGGATTGGTTCACTAGGAACCAATCCAAAGAGCTGCTGAAAGGCGGCAATTTTAAAGAAATGCCATAGGCTGAAAGCAAGCAGGCCAGCCTGTATAAAAGGCTGGCTGCGGCTGCAGCCAAACTGTTCCTATTCTGACTACTGTTCGAATAAAACCTTTTGTTGTTGGAACCCGGTCTACCTCGTGTGTTTTCAAACAAAACAGAATGCATGAAGATGTTTCCTTCCAGTGGATCTGATGAGGCCATATTCTGTCTGGTTTCCCTTTTAATATTTTAATATTTAAACATATGGTCCTCAAAGTGGCATGGGGCAAAAGATGGCAAATAAAACTGAAAACCAGTGGAAAAGCAAAAAGACAAAACATGAGAAATAGACAAACAGATCACAATGTAGTGAACAGGCAACTTGGTGCCTATTGTGAATAGGCAACTTGGTGCCTTGTTGCTTTAGATTCACATCTTTTCAAGAAGCTAAATATAGAAATATATGTTAAAAATAGCCCTTACTATGAGGTCTCATCATGCTTTTGGTAGCCACTTTTTTAATGATGTACCATGCTATCCAGACAATTAAGGGAGGGATTGCTTGACAACCCTTGGTTTAGAGAAGCCAAATGATTACTTTTTCCATAATTCTGTTAGCATATTCATAAGAGAACCTCAAGTATCTTTATCTAGCACATGTGTTGTCATTTACATGATTTATTTGTATTTACCATTATGCTATCAGTTTGAAATGTATGGTACCCTTCATAAGGATATAAAGTTGCATGGAAGGCAGTTTTCTGTTTGATTTTTTACAAGAAGAATATGGTCATAATCTACTCTAGGCTTTCCCAATCAATTGCTGATTCAATAAAAGTCATTGATTCAAATGCCTCTTTGTTGATTTGTGTTTTTAATTAAGCTGACTTTGTTGCTTGTTTGCAATCAAAATCAAATCAAGTCAAATGCAAATTAGCTCACAGAGAAACATTTCTATTATATCCCAGACAAATTAATATAGTTTCAATAAGCAAAAGTCCTAACTTGAAGCATGTCAGTTATTTTTAACAATTTTCAATCTAGATTGGTATATAGTGAGAATATGTTGAAAACCTATTATTTGAAAAAAATTAGACTTTTCCAAAGCCTAGCAAAACCAAATTCTAGGTTTAACATCAGATTAATCTACTGTACTCTAAAAACTGGTATTATTTCTAACTATAATGTGAACCAGAGAGTTATTGATCTCCTTATCTACAGTATCTTTCACTCTCTCTTTTTAAGACACAGATAGGAATACATAGAAACAATGGAAATTGTTTTCTATTATGTCAGATTATGGACCATATTATGTCAGATTATGGACCATATTATGTCAGATTACGGATCATATTATGTCAGATTACGGACCATATAATTCAATATGAATGTAAATTTATATTGTAGTCAGTGATGAAGTTCAAACTCAGTCCCCTTATAAGAATTGCAGAACTTTGGTAAAAAATTAAAAGTTTCTAGACAATGACAAAGGACCCAAATACAATAACACAGAAGAAGATCTAAAATATTAATACTAAATGTAACTATTAAATAATGCAATCATGGATTACTGAACTTCTGGGATATAAAAATAGCTGCTAAAAATTAAAATGAGAAATAATCCCAGATAAATATTATAAAATATAAGGTAGTAAAAAGAAATGGTTAAAATTTTAACCAACATACCTCAAGTATGAGAAGCTGTTTTAGACTGTGAACCTTTGAATGAGATGCAGTTGCAATTGTATCAAATGCTCCTAAATTTCACAACTGATTTATCAGTTTAAAATTAGAGAGAAAGGTTAGTATTTTCTAGATTTTATAATGCAATGAGGAAGAGATCTATTAAAAATAATTATCTACATAATTTCAAAATGAGTTTTCCAGAAGCACTTGTACAAGTTACACATCTAGGACTGCAAAAAGATGACTGATAGATGAACTATGGGTCTTACTGAATGATATAAATATTGCCATGAGCTATAGTTGAAGTGCAAATGCTTCTTTACAAGTATTCCTATAACCTCACAACTATCACATTGTAGAGGAGAAATAAGTACAGTAGTAAATGGGCACTTACTTCACAAGTCTTCCACTAAAATGGCTTATTCTCACATTTTTGAGACAATTCCACGTGGAAGTATAAGTTAAAAGCTTTCTGAAATATTTAACTTATAAGATGAAGAATATTTTCCACACCTTCAGTCATTGAAAACATTTTCCTGTTCTAAAGGGATGTTATTAATGGTTTATAAATCTGAAGTTGCCTTAAGCAAGTTTCCTGTTTCCTTAAGAAGAGGACTACCAAAACATTTAAAATGCTATTATTATCATAAATTATATCTCAGATAGGGGTTGCTGAATAATTAGAAATGCATGCTACAGTCATGTGCAAAAGAAGAAAATGTGTATATATAAAAAATTGACAATGTACCTTAGCACTCATCAGTCAGTTTAGTCTTTTCTGTGGTTTGATTTATCTCACAGATGTTGAAAGAAAATTTTCTTTGAACTTCATCCAAAATTTATGCCATATTAATATAAGGTCATGTTTGAATATGTCCTAATTGAGGGGGGGGGGATGTCTTTTTCCAACAGGGACAACAGTGGGTTACATATTATATTAAACTCTGAGTTTTAAATCATGTGTCTTGATCTAACCACAATGCTTCATCTGCATATTATGCAATAGTATTATAACATAGTTTGAAGCTGAAAGCTTAGCACTATATATGAGGTAGGCCAAATATTAGGCACTGATCTTTATCTTAAATATAGATGCATTAATTAAGCTATGCTGCCATTAGGTTATTCCAACACCTGAATAGATACTATGCATCAAGTATGGTTATGGTAGAGGAATGCTTCTCCATATAATTATAGCTTTGTCCCTGTTAACTTAATCATATGCAGTTTTTTTGTCTAAATGGAACCACTGTAATAGCTAGTTTATTCGGCCACAGATTAACTCTATTGTTTTTCCAGATAGATTTTTAGCCATTATAAAAATTAGAGCACTGAAAGAGTACAGTGAACAAAGCTTTCTCTTTGCTGTACCTGATTATTCTTGATCCAATGGTTTTTGTCAGTGTGTTTGTGCATGTGTAAATGTGAGAAAGAAACAGAGAGAATACATTTAAATAAATTAATATAAAAAGACCAGTAGTGTCTATAGTAAATCATACTATTAAAGGAAAAAACAAAAACCTACATGTAGTGATTGGTTGCAAATTTAAACCTTTATCATGTTGCCTCATTTGTGGAATTAACAACTCCCAAACCAGACAAAAACGAATTACCCATATCAATAAGGAAGCTTCAATCCAAAAAGAAATCACTTTGATGGAAAAACAAATCTGGTCATGTTGCCAAATTCAAAAGCCGATACAAAAATTTATGCCACCAGATAAAAATTGAATGCACCAATTATTACATTAAACAGGAAGAAAACCTATGCACCAATTCCACCCGTGCTTTCTACAATTTTTAAAAAACAAACTAAAAGACTCAAGGTCATCCCACCCCTGAAAGGATCTAATGGTAAAGAGTGCAATGACAACACTATGAAAGCCAACCTCTTTAACACATTCTTTGGCTCAGTATTTGTAAACAGCAATGGATCATGCCCAGTATTTCCTAGCCAAACCATAGATAACTACAATGATCTAATACATATTGATTTTACAGAAGACAATGTTAAAAAAAGCATTACGCAGTCCTAAACCATCTCTATCTTTTGGACCGGACGGAACATGTGCCTACTTCTTTAAAAAGCTATCCGCTGCCATAGCCAAACCTCTAAGCATTATCTTTGAAAAAAATTCAGGACCAGCTCCTTGCCAAAACTATGCTCACAAGCCACGCTCATCCCCATCTTCAAAAAGGGGACTGCAGCCTAGCTGAAAATCACAGACCAATCTCTTTATGCTGCATCACCTGGAACAATCTGTTGGTCCCATTTGTAAATCATTGCATTCTGTTAATAGTATGCAAAGAGATCCTGATATAACTATTGACAAAATGCCAGTTTATTGATGTTGTTGGTCATCATCATCATCATGATTTTAATGAGACATTAACAGCTAATAATGCTATGACATACTTCATTTTTGCTGGCTTTGCTCAGAACCTGTTTTCCAAAGAATAAGTTACCTCTTTCTTTTTTCAGTGAGATATTTGTTAACAATTTTAACAACATACTTTAATTTGATGTATACTTTCACTCTCTTTGTATAAAATAAAAAAACAAATAATTGAGGGATAGACATAAATACCATATACATTTGCCTGCAAGATACATGTATTTAGTCAACTTGTATAGGCTTATAGTTGACCCATATTCCTTATCCTTTATTATAATTTTGTCACATTCATAGTAATTTGTCACATGACGAGCCAAACTGCACAGTGCTTTAAATACAAAATCATAGGCTGCAACCTTGTTTTTGTTTTGTAAAAGAAAGTACTGGGATGCAAACTGGAATGAAAATTTGAAAACCGCAGGTAGTTCTTTGCCATCCAGCTCACTTCCATTCAGAGTCTGCACTCAATATCCCTTTAAATTACACTGCCAAAATGAAATTCCCCTCCTCATTCTAGAATCCAAATCTAGAATGGTCACTTTCTAGATTTGGTCACAAAAGGGTTGGTCACTTTTGTTTTATTTTAATTAAAATATGAGAAGGAGAAAAACAGCTGCTTTATGCATCTTTAAAATAATATGTATCTTGTCCCTAGGGAATAATTCAGACAGAAAAGGTATAAATCAGGATGAGTTACTTTTCTTTTTGGGAATCTTCCCTTTCTTTCAGTTGTTCTTTCTGTCAGCAGCTTGTGACCTGGTAATAATTCTGATTTTTATTATTATTAATCCTGAAATAAAATGATGTTTTGAGGGTGATGTACCTCCAAGAATTCAATTGGAAGATCTCAGAAGAAAACTTGGATGGAGCAAAATACAAGAAAATTGGCCTGTGATTCATTACAGATGGGCATGCGTGACTTAGGTACAACTGAGAAGGAACAAGTAGGATGAGGTCAAAGATTTGGGGAAGAAAAAGAGAAAATGGTTGTTTCTTATTTGTTCACAAGTTTTCTTATTTAGTCATTGCTTTATATTTTTCTCATATTCCTTACTCTCTATGAATTATCAGCAGTTTATATGAAAATACATAAAATCCATAAAAACATAAAAATAAAAAATGCAACATCCATTCTTCCCCAAGTAATCATACTTTTTAAAGTAATAATAAAGTAATTTATTATTCATGAAGTAATCATATCTTTTTTATAAAAATTCTCAGCAATAATTCATCTCTGTTTTGACTGACATCAGGAAGGATGCTATCCAATTTTCCAGGGATAAAGTATTTCACCAAGAAGTAGCATAACCATAAAAATACCTTGGCCCTGTTCTCCATCCTTGATATAATTAAATATGAAGAATCCAACATCCAAGCTAAAGCCCATGAAACACTGCACCAACGGATGCAAAGAGGATGTAAAACGGACAAAAAAGCTTGCCATCCGTTGGTTAACGCGTACTCACTGCCTCCGTTTTCTTCTCTCTAATCCATCCAGCCTCCCGTCTATTGACGTTTCATCCGCTTCAGAAAAAGTTTTTGGGGCTGCCCAAAACTTTTGCGCGGAAAATGTATCAATGTGTCCGTTCTGCATCCGGTAAACGCATCCTACTATGCATCCGCTACGATCTGTTCTGCATCCATTACCGCATCCGTCTATATCCGCTAGGCATACCCATCACGCCTCTGGCACTCGCATCCGCTCGACGCAGGGAGGAAGCGGAACGGAGCGGAACGGAATGCAGAACTGGATGCAGAACAGATGCCAAGTGGAAAGCAAGCATTTAAAACGGAAAAAACGTTCGCAAGGGGACTATCTCGGATATTAAGGATGTCTACAGGTGCCTAGAGGATGCCAGAGGATGCAAAGGGACACCTATCTGCTATAAACAAGGGGGAGCAACTGCCGTCTGCATCTCACTTTCTACCAGAGACACTGTTGTCGACCTCTTCAGCCTTCATCTGACTCTCCTCTTCCACAGCAATCCAGTCATCGTCAACTGTGGATCGTAACAAGTCCTTTTGGCAGCCACCATCCTTCTGCAAAGTGCGAAGCCATCTCAGGATCTGGAACTCTCCTACGGGAAGAAAGGAGGCGGCAAGAAGAGTCTGGGGGGGGGGGGGGTAAAACGGATAAAAGATGGATCGGGAAGAGCAGAGTACGGGCCCTTGTACAACAAGCCTGATGGTGGAGCTCAGGAACGAAGACACTCGGCGGCCATTCTAGAACTTCATGAGGATGCCTCCAGCCAGTTTGACGAAGTTGTGCAGTGCCTGCACCGGTTCTGGGCTCAGCTTGGAACTGGGCTCAAAGCTGGCAACTCACTCTGGCACCCTAGCCTGAGGGACCACCTACGAGGGAGCTGCAGTATGGCTGGAGGGTGCCACCACAACACCTCAGCATTGGGGTCAGAGAATGGTGCAGGCCACATTGGAGAGAATAACCTGCAGGAGCTCCTCCAAGTGCCCTCCACTCGACGGAAGGTGGAAGAATGTTTGCACGAGCAGTGGTATCAGAAAGTGGACACTTCCCCACACTGTTGAGCAGTAGATTGGCAAGCAGGTGGCCTGCAAGCACCACCAAGTCGGCTCCACTTATTTCAACTACGAGGCGTTGTTCAGCATCATCCTCTTTGCCATGGGTCCGATGCTGACTCACAAGATTCAGTACATCGATGCTTCAGGCAGCGGGCTCATCTTCAGATGCCCAGGTATATCACACCAGTCACCACAAGGGGGGCTGGAATGTGCACCTCATCATGGGCTTCAGACAGACCCCTGCCCAACGACACACAAGAATGTGCCCTACTTCATCATGGGGAATGACGCTTCTCCCAAGAACTACTTTATGAAGCTCCGCTCCAGATGCCTCACCCATGAGTGGAGGATCCTTCAACTACAGGCTGTCCAGGGCAAGGTGGGTGGTGGAGAACGCTTTGGCATCCTGGCAAAAAGGTTCCAGGTACTTCTCACACCATGCAGCATCCACCCACAGACCCGTGAGGAGGACCGTGGAAGCTTGCTGCATCCTGCACAAATCTCATGCACACCGTACCGGTCTTGCAGAACAGGCTCGTGGACCTCCAACAACGGAAATGGGGGACATGGAGCGCCTTCGGTTGAATGGAGGCAAGGTCGAAACCTGAATAGACCTGAGGATGTGCAAGGCCCCAACAGAGCCTCACATGAAGGGAAGAAGCAAGTGCAAACCTCCTGAACACGGTGCATGCTCCCAGCTAGAGCAAGTGGACGGTGCAAGACAGGCTGAATATGATGATTAAACTGATGTTTCCTTAGCCTGACTCATCACATCTGCATGAGATTGGGCCATGTATGTTGGGTGGGCCTAACAATGAAGAGGACGTTTAATAAAGAGTTGTGTTTGTGTTGACATTTGTGTCGATGGATGTATGTAATTATTATTCAAAAATGAAGGGCCATAGGTTGGTGGCACCTGGGGAGGGTGGGATATACAGTCCACTTGCTTGCACTGGAGGTTTATCTATCGCAGCACGCTATCGTCAGCCATCCACAGCTATCTCAGACCGTCCCACAGCCGCTATCTCAACCATCCCACAGCGCATCTTACCATCCCAAGCTATCTCAACTCCATCCCCAACAGTATCTTAACCCATCCCAAAGCTATCTTAACTCATCCCACAGCTATCTTAACCATCCACAGTATTCTTACCACCCACAGCTATTACCCATTCCCAAGGTTACACCTCCTACCCACTGCATCCTTAACCCATCCCACAAGCATGCAAGGATTAAACCATTTCTAAAAGTTTCCACCAAGACTTTTATTTGAAAAAAATAGATTGAAGCAAGTCCTGAGAAGCAAGCTACACTTTTTATTAACTAAGCTGTAAAAAAAAAACCATGACCAAGTCAAGTGTCCAATATAAAGTCCCACAGGCTAGCCACCTGTCTCTGGCACTCTTCTCTGTCACTTCGGAGGTGTGGCCCAGTCCTCTCAGGGTGAAGGGTCCAGGTGCAATCGTGGAGTTGGCTGCTGCTTGGAGTGCTGGTCCTTGAAGTGCCATTTGGGGTTGCCTTGGCCCCCGAGAGGACAACGGGGACGGTGTGTTGAGAAAGCTCTCAGACAGCTGGGCTGCAGCCCCATGATATTGAGAGCTCCTTCCTCCATCGCCATGGGGGTGTCAGCCCAGTACTGATGACAGATGTACTGAGGCTTGGGGCTTGGTGTGAAGGTGGAGGAGGAGCAGTGTACTGTGGCTGGTCCCTTGGTCTGGCAGGTGGGGTGAGGAACGGGTTGTTTGGTGGCTATCGGTGGCAGGGTGAGGCATTGGTGGCATGGGTGCGCATCAGTGGCATCAATTTTGGAACCGTGGGTGGGCAACGGTTGTCGTCCGATGGAAACTGTGCCAGTGGACTGGGCAGGGTGCTGCCTGTGCATTGCTGGACCTCCTGGTGCCGTGCTGGTAGGTGAGGGCTGTGGGAAAGCCTGGAATGGGAGTGATATATCACCTGGGGTGGAGGGTGGAGGGAGCAGACTGGACTAGGTGGGAGCCCGGTTCACCTGGATCTGGGAGGGTTGTGAAGCAGATCGGTGATCCTTTCCTTCCCACTGGTACTTGGCCGGGTTCCGCATGTCGTAGGGTCTGTGTTGAACATAGGTGAGGAAGGGCTGTGGGTTGGAGGATGAGAAGTCAGTGTGGACCCCGGCAGCTGAGAGAGGATATCTAATGCTGCTCCTGATGGCTTGTCTCTTATTCCAGCAGGAAGTGTGGGCTTCTGGCTGCCCTCCTGCTGTCTGGCTCTCTGCCTTTCTGTGGAGGTGGAGTGGGGGTGGGAATGCAGTTTGGAACTGTGGCTGGAAGTGGTGCCGTCTCCTTTCTCCCACCGGGTGCAGGGAAAATCGCACGTCTTCGACCACGGGTACCAATAGCTGTAGGGTTTCTTCCGTCGTGGCACGTCGCACAGATTCCTGCCCTGGCGACGGAGGCTGGACTCTCAGCAGAAGAGGATGGCTCATCAGAGGCTGCCTGAAGCGAGAGGGTTGTGAGAGGGGCTCCTCCTGGTGGTGGATCTCACCTCTCACAGGAAGCTGTACTTGGCCATGATGTATGGTCTTCTGTCCGTCAAGTTTTTGACTGCGCCTGGCCAGATTTCTTGAGGTGCCAGCTTCCGTTCCAGGATGTACATGTTCACACTGCACAACAAAATCAGCTGAGAGCAACCTCCGAAGTGTAGGCCAGACTGCTCCCAGCGCTTCTTCTCAAAGCGCCTGCTTCGCTTTTTTGGTGTCACCTATAGAGTTGGTGTCTGCTTCTGCCAATAGATGTGCGCTTCTCTCTCAGCCAGCGTGCAGCAGCCTCATCTCATGTTCCTCCTTTGATGGAGTATGTGCCTCTCTTTCTCTTTCTCGGCACTGGCCTTTCCTCCTTTGGCAGGACCACATGGACCCTCATTACAGAGGGGTTTCCAGGTTGTAGGGGCTGCTTCTCGCACACCAGCAGCAGCAGCAGCAGAGGCACGCAGCAGCACCAGCAGGAGCAGCACCAGCAGACCAGGAGCACGCAGCAGACGAGCAGGACCAGGAGCACGGCGCAAGGACTCAGGTCAGGACCACGCAGGAACGAGGAGCAGCTTCAGCAGAGGTATGCACAGCAGAAGCACCCACACACCAAGCAGGATCAGCAGAGTAAGCACGAGCAGTAAGCACCACCCGCCAAAGCAGCTTCAGCAGAATAAGCACCAGCAGAAGCACACCGCCGAAGAAAGCAGCATCAACCAGAGTAAGCACGCGCAGAAGCACCACGCCATAAGCATCATCATCAGCTCCTCCAGAAGCAGAGACAGCAGAACACGCCTCAGGCCCCAGAGAGAGCGAGCCATCTCTACATTAAGCCCACAGAAGGAGAAGTGAGGCCAGGGGTTGGAGGGTGGCCCATGGTCCCTTTGCCAGGGGTGGCAGCAGATGGCTTGAGCTTTCTTTTCTCCCATTGGTTGTGGGGTTTGCTGGCTGGCCAGGCTGCAGGGCAGGCAGCAAGGCTGGCAGAGGCTGGCGGGAGCTGGCAGGCAGGGCAGCAAAGGCTGGAAGTAAGTTGGAGGCAGGATGGCAAGGAGGCAGGCAGCAAGGAGGCAGCAAGGCTGGCGTAGGCAGGCTGGAGGCAGGCTTGAGAGCTGTGCTGGAAGCATGGGGTCCTTTCCCTTGAATGGTGACCTGGCTTCCGAGCTGCTCCCTTTATATCTGCGGGCTGACGCAATGCATCTTCCCGCATGCGCAGTGACCTAGGCATCCGCTAGGCTTCCGCTTCTGATGCCGCTGTTCCGTTCCGCATCTGCTTTGCTGTGGCCCACCGGAAGGCCTTGCGGATGTGCCATCCGCTCCCATCCGCTTCCATCCGCTAGGCTTCCGTGGAGCATCCACTTTCCATGCGCCCTACGTCCTCCCCCCGTCCCTTCCTTTCCGTGTTATCCGCTCTGGTTATGCAAATTTTTTCCCCTTTTTAGAGAGGATAACAACAGATGGAACATTTTTCTCGTCCGCTGTGTCCTTTTTACAAACCGCTGTGTTCTTTTTGCATCCATCGGCCAATGTGACAGGGCCTTTACCAAATCAACTGATTTTAGATTTGATCATCTTTCTTTATAAACCTTGTATCCATTCCTCTTTTTCCAATAGATTGCAGCTACAAAGATCATCACCTGCTTTTGCAAACTAATATTTTCTGATCAGATGCCTCTTGTTTAATTAATAAAAATCAGACTAATTTATTACAATATTTTGCCAAAACATTTAGACACACAATAAAAATAATGTGATATTGACAGACTTTCTAACCACAGAAGAAACTCTTGTGGAATTTTAAATGTAATTCATTCCATTGCATGGAGTCACTGAACTTAGAGAAAGTGCACATATACGTGTCTTACTATTACATATTCATATGTTATTAGGATAAAGTTTTCATTTAAAGAACACAGATAAGAAAAGATAATGTTTGCGAAAACATATTGACACATCAAATTTCATATATTCATCTACAATAGAATGTATGGCCAGTAGTCTCAAAAACTAAGGCTATATTCCATAGAGAAAAATCTATAAACTGTAGGGATATCACCTGATTAGGTGATATTCAGATGATAATTATAAGGGATATAGTTGCTAAAATTGTTATGGCAGCGAGGAATAAATCCAGAACAATATTGGTTTCTGGCTATAAAAATGCTGGCACATAAATTATTTCAGGTACAGGAATAATAATGGGTGGTAATCCTTGACTGTCATAAATCAAGGATTATCTATATAGTGCGTCAAAGAAGTAAAATGCAAACAGTATGATTTTATTTTACAGCTACAGCTGGAAATCTGCTCCTTTGAAATGTTAGACCAGCCTATTTTGAATAAATGTCTTAAAGCTTAAATTGAACTTAAGGCCCGGTCCCACTGCACTTACGGATGCAAAGAGGATGTAAAACA
>BHFT01026379.1:0-22091 GCA_004320025.1 Laticauda laticaudata
GTGGTTTCTTCCCCAAACTCCAAAAACTTTAACCTTAGACTGTCTACTATTGACCTCACCCCTTTCCTAAGAGGTCAGTAGAGGACGTGCATAAGCGCACCAATGTGCCTACCATCCCTGTCCTATTGTTTCTTTTATTTTTTATTTTTCTGATATGAATCCATGTATTCATAACTATGTTTTTACTTATACCTATTATCTTGGAAGCAATTGACAAAAATAAATAAATAAATGAATAAATATATAAGTAAATAAATAAAATACACACACACATATACACATATATCTTCAAATTTATTTTTCCCCTTCTCTTCAAACAGTTGGGATCATCTTATTTTGAATCCAAGTTTCAATTTATGTTTAAACAGGAATAATTTCCTGGGTTGTCAAGATGATGTTCAATTAGATAACAATGTGGTCAGGATGTAACCGTGAGAGAGACAGCACTACTTCTACTATTTAACTCAGGTGTCTCATAGAAAGTTTGACACTAAATGTGTCTGTTAAAATGCTAAGCTAACAATTTAAGCAAAACAAAAAACATGCAAAGAAATGTAAACTTCTCTCTCCAGGCTCATGAAATCATGTCTTAACAGAAAGGAGATAAAAATGTCGAAGGCAGTGCTTGCCAGTGCTTTTTCTTCATTACACAAAATTGCTTATCAGAAAGTCTTCTTTTACCAAATGTTAATAAAACAATTTAAGTGAATTTAAATGTTGCTCAATGTTTAAATGTACTGATTGGGTAATGTGTTTATGTCACTATCCAAAGTAAAATCACTTTTACATAATTTGGGATAATTTACCCAGGTTTGGAAAGTACTGGTCTAAGGACTTCATCTCAAATGCTGCTTGCTATCACTTAAAGGCACCGTTATTGATTGATATATCTTCCTGATGACTTCTTTCCTGGTGGTTCCTTCTAGTTCTTGGAATATTTTTTCAGAATATTCATGAACTTGCAGAGACATGGTAACAAGGTCAATCAATGAAAGCTGAATTAGAAAGTGAAACTGAAGGAGCCTGGCTGTGGCCCTGCAAGCTCTGAGTGCTGTGCTGAGATCTGAAACTAATCTGCTCTGAGCTCTGAAGCTTTGCTTGTGTTACATTGGAATAATTTACTATTGGTGTTGTACATTTTACTAATACAGAAATTGAATCCTGCTGAATCAGTCATCTGTGTGTGCTTTCTGGATTTTCTGCAATAAAATCTCACATATTGGTCTGTCAAACTTACATATTCATTCATTCCTTCATTTTATAAATATGAATGAACAAATGATTGTTGATATGAATATCCATATCTTTTAGAAGACCAAATTATTGATATTCCTATGGTTTCAGCTTTAAAGCAATAATTCTTGGCTGGTACTTCTTCCATGCATTCCTTGCTGATAATGTGAATTCAAAAGCAGCACCTTGGAATTCACTGGGATGTTTATTCCCATCAAGCTCAGTCTCAGGCTGCCTGAAGTTCCAAATTACTCTGAAATTGAGCCTTTGAGTAGAATAGCAGTTAATGACTCAGGATTAAAGCCTTGCAATTTGAGAGGAGTCCAGCACTGTAGATACCATGAAATGCTAGAAGATGATGGCTGATGACAACACAGAGGGTGAAAATTGCCAGAAGTGTTGAAGTCTGTGTTCAAACTCTATTCCAAAGAGATGTTTTGAGAAGGACAGCTTATCAGCAATACAACTACAAGAAGAGTAAAACAGCAACATCCTGACCATTTTATTCCTCAGGAATCCTAAGGACCACAGAAAATCCAGAGCTTTTTCTCCCTTTTCCACTGACAGTCTGAAAGAAAAATATGTGCAAGACAAAGGTGTTTTCTTTTTTCTTTTTAGTTTGCATTTCCCCACCCACCCACCAATTTTGTAGAATTTCCTGAGAACATATTTTATCACAATTGTTATCTGTCCCTTTTCAGTAATGATTAAATGAGAAGTGTCTGGAGTCCCATGGCACCATGTTTCCATGGAACACATTTTCATAGTCTATGTTCCCTTGTTCTCCATGGTCCCATGTTCCGAAGACCGGTGGACTGGGAGGGAGAGAAATAAACAGGCAAAACCCACCAGTTGCTGCTGTGATGGTATCCCACATTACACTGAGTAATAACATTCTTGCTGTTGAAGTATGGTAAATGCAAGGTGTGAAAAAACACACTATACTGATTAAGCCAGTTGACAACAAACTGTAATAATGCAAAGAAGTGTAATATTACATTATTTTTCTCCCATATTTATACAAACTGTGTCAAGATCTGGCCTTACTGGGAAAATAAGCAGAGAATTTTCATTCCTTGAGAAGGAAGAATATGCTACTCAAAATCTGAAATAGATATTGGGTTATTGACTGCAGGGTATTAGATTTGGGATTATGGTAAAATATCAGTGACAAAAGAAAGCTTTTTATGACTCATAGCTTTTCTTTCATTCTGTTGACCAAATTTGAGAATTGTCATAATTTTCCTAAATCTTAATTTTCCCAATTCAACCAATGAGTGACATATTTTTCAGTTTTTTGGTTAAAAAATTGAGGGTTAACTTCTCTGTGATTATTCATGGCTATATACAAGGTAATGATACTTTAAAAAAAACATTATCATATCTACTGATGGATAAACTCATCTTGAATAAATCAATCCTATTATCTGGCATATATTTTGGCACTTAAAATTCTTGGCTTTTCTGTGAATGTACGTATTTTCCCATTTCATTATGGTTGTGCTTTTTAAGGTATAGCAAAGTTTCGGCAGAATCTCATCTGCAATCATCAGGCTTTTGTATTGTGTTCGTCTTTGAGTCAGACTTTCACAGCCGTTTCAGTTTTAAATTTGGGGCTAGCTTACTGCTGTGCCAGAATGGCTTTTTCTTCATCCTGATTGGTTGGGGGTCTTGGTCTGTGTTTATTGGTCTTGGAGTTTGCTATGTTCTGCTTGATTGGTGTTTCTAATAACTTCTTATAATTGACCTCTTATGTAGGGCAGGACCTCTTGTGTAGTACCTCTTATGTAGGCAGGACAACTGTTCCATAGGTCTGTTCGTCTTATAGGTCTCCATTATGTCTCAGTGTGTTTTTGTGGATCAAGCTGGTGATTTTGCTTTTGTGGGACCCATTCACTGTCAGTACTTTAGTCAGGGTGTCCTGTCCTACATAAGAGGTACTACAGACAAAATCAGTAAGATGCTACACAGGCATCACATCAAGACTGCCTTCAAAATAGACAAAAAAATAGCAGTCATCCTTAGAAACCCCAAAGAGTAAAATGACCTGGAAAATCAAGGCATATACGAAGTCCCCTGTGCATCATGCCCGGCCACATACATTGGACAGACCAATAGAAGAATAAGTACCCGCGCCTGGATGAACACAAAATGGCAGTAAAAAAAGCTGGAACACACCTCCTCACTAGTCCAACACATGAAAGCCACAGGTCATAACATAAACTTAAATGGCACCAAAACCTAGCCACTATAGAAAACCCAGCCACAGAATCATCAGAGAAGCCATAGAGATTGAAAAAGACCTGAAAGCATGAATAGAAGAGATGATTCCACCAGACTTTTCAATCATTTGGAAGCCTGCACTCTCAAACAGAAAGATCTCCAACACACAGCCAGGCAAACACCTGGGCACAAACACACCCCCCAGGATACCTCCTACTCAAACACACCCCAACCAGTCATCCAGATGAAACCTAGCTTCCTTATAGATGATAACCATCCTTTTACTCAAAGCCAAGCTGCACTGAAAGCCTCCAATACAGGAACACAATGTTGCCAGCCAATCAAAGCCACAAAACAGACAGAAAAACCAGAAACACCAATCAAGAAACTCCAAGACCAATAAACACAAACCAAGACTCCCAGTTAATCAGGATGAAGAAAAAAACCTCCTGGGACAACAGTAGGCTAGCATGTCAAATTTTAAAACTAACGGCTGTGATAGCCTGACCCACATACAAACTCAATGCAGAAGCCTGATGATGGCAGATGAGGTTCTGCTGAAACGTTGCTACAACTTTAAAAGTACTCCAATGACGTGGGATAATACCCGAAGGAAGCTGAACAGCACATATATATTATATATATATATGTAAATATATATCTATATCTTTGTGTGTGTGTGTGTGTGTATAACTTTTTTTTAAATGGCAACCATTCCCCAAATCATTTTTTACTCATGAAATTTAGATTGCTAGCTATTTCTTTTTTCCCCTTATGCTTACATTGCTGTAGATGCCTCAGTTCTTTAAATTTTCCTTCTCTATGTAAGCCTATAATTTCATTTGTGCAGTCTGCGCTTCCCTCTCGAAAGACAAGAAAAAATGATTTTCTCTGCAATCTTCACAGAGAGAAAGAAAGTTCCCCAGTGGTTTTCATTTGAGCATAAGTGGTCAACAATTTTGAAATAATAGTATAGTACATCGAAGACAATTCCTGACAGAAATGTGTTTCATAAACTTCTGATTAACTTTTTAAAAGGTTTTTTTTTTAGTGGCAAGAAAGATGCTTGTCGATAAAATAGAATGAACATCAAAGTAACATTGTGAGATGGTTAGAAGATGGTGAGGTCTTATGTCTTATGTGCTTATCTGTGTGCTACTAGTTTAGTCCTGTTTTGGCTGAGGGTTGCACTTGTTAAAAAAAAAATCAAAATATTTCAGAATAAAAAATAAACAGAATATGTGAACTGAACAGGGGAAACCTTTACCTTTATATGCATAGAATGAGTGTGTCAAAATTGAACCACTTTGCTTCTTTCAAACCTTAATGCTTATCAAATTTCCAATGAATTGGTGGGGGGAGGAAGAGTGAAATAGAATGCTGGGAATGTGTGCATGGACCGTCAGAGCCTGAAAATCATCAAGGTTACCATTGCAGGTGATTTAGAAAGAGATGGACTGTTCTCATAAAAAAAGAATATTTCATCATTGGACAATGTGATCAACCAGGGGTGGGGAGAAAGGGAAGCTTTTGTTTAACTAAGCAAGCTTTTGTGTGGGAAAATCAGAGGTAGTTTTCGCTCTTCAGTATCAAGATGGTATATCCAATAAAGTTTTATTTTGGGGAATTCAAAGCTTCTGAGAGTGTTTCTGTACTTTGGGTTCACTAGTCAGACATCTGACAGAGTGAAACAGGAAATTTAATTACTTTTTTCCAAAAATGTTTCTTTATTTCAGTCTGTTTCTTTTAATGCTCCAAAATCTAATGGATTAATATACAAACCTTGTCTTCTTCTTTTATTAATTTATTTCTTTATCTTAAGAGATTTTGTAGGAAAAGTATAAAAATGAACCCTGAAAGAAAGTAGTGAAATAAGAGAGAAAAAGGTACTTCGCTCTTTTTGAGTTTTGGTCAATATTTTTTGAAGGTAGATACAGGATAAAAGTTACCTCTGCTTACTACTTTGTTGTGTCCTGCTGAGCTTTTTCTCTTTTTTCTTTCACAGAAGCTAAACAATTAAAGGACAGTTTAGCCTGAGCAAACATGCCAAAATATAATTTATAAAAAGTTATTCTCAATTGAAATCCACACCACTGCAGCACATTCATTATTTTTAGGACTACTCTGGTTAGCATAGCTATAGAAATCACAATTATCTGATATACCTTTTTGTTAAGTATAACCATGACAAGTTCTTCTCCTTCCAATACACTTTTTTTTAAAAAAAAGCACACTAGTTGGTTTCTAATAATGACAGTGTCAGCATGTCAAGCCCAGGGCTGTTGGTGATCTTGTCACATACTTAGCAAATGTATACACTATTTTACTTGGTAGAAGCTGAAAGAAGAGATAACACATTTTCTCACTGACAGTAGAGAACGCAGCAATCCTCACAAGGAGGAGAAAAAAAAGCTGAAGACTTAAAAGAGAGGTAGAGGATGAGGTCAAAGGAAATGGATAGTAAACCAAAAATAATTCTCAGGCAAGACTCTTGAAGTAGAGGTCCAAAGATAATTGAAGAATGAAACAGATGAGAACACAGATGATTTTCAAGGGAGTTTGAAGAGAGAAAGGATGCTGAGAGAAACTGCCAGCCCAGATAACGAAGTACTGTTTTTATCTAATTCTTAGTAAGTTGTTGAAAGTAAATATAAAAATAGTATTCCATTCTGATTATACACTGTAGGCTACATATCTGGGAGAGGAATAATTCATTATAACTGCATGACCAGGTATAAATAAATCAGGCTGGTGTTTTTTTGTTGCTGTTGTTATTTATTTATCAGAAAAGTAAGGAAGGGGAGTAGAAGAAAATAATGCTATACTGAAATTAATGCATTACGTGTAAGCAAAACTGGTGATTTCATA
The DNA here is from genome assembly GCA_004320025.1 of Laticauda laticaudata. NCBI lineage: Eukaryota > Metazoa > Chordata > Lepidosauria > Squamata > Elapidae > Laticauda > Laticauda laticaudata. The sequence continues at coordinate 6,325 of BHFT01026379.1, forward strand.
ATGAAAAAGGAGAAAATATGAGACAGTGATAAGTCTAAAAATCAGGGAAATTATTCAGCCCCATCATAATATAACAACCACAAAAATCCAAGAGACTGTCTTTCCCATAAAAAAAGTTAATGCCAGTAATTCATCTTCTTGAAATACCTTAAATGTATTAACATAGAAATTCTTCTAAATCCCTTTATCAATCTTGAAGTAAAATTGATTTTGGGGGGGTTATGTCTTTGCTTAGAAACTCACTTGAATTTTTAATGATTCTGTGTGTATATGTGTGCATAGTTTAAATATTTACATCTACAAATAGAGACCTTTATTTCTCGGGATATTTTTTTCCAGAGAATTCAGACACCAAGTAAAGCTCCAATTATACACATGTCATACATACATTCGGGATTACAGATACCAGATGATACTTTCTATAATTTATAATATGATTGGCTCATATAAATTAATTGTATATGTTACTAACTTAACATTGTAATAAGAAATAGTACATTTGCCTACAATAATTTGTTGAGCAATTTTTAGGCTCTGAGTATCATTCAGCTGCATTGTAAATGATGAAACGATTACAGTGTCAAGTTAAAGATAAGAGAAGGTTAAGGGCATCTTTGATAATGTCTATCTAACATGGTAAAAGGTAAACAAACTAAATCAAAGTAATATTACCTCTGATAGATGTATTTTCTTATGAATATGATACAAAAATTAGTCTGTGCCTATTCATATATAAACAATTAGAATTTAATAAAGGACAAATTGGCTGGTATGAGCTGGTTTTGTCTGTAGGTTATATGCTTTTATTAGCTTTTAACAGATATAAAGACAGTAAAATCTTACTCACTCTGAGTGTAACTTGAGATAATGAGATATATTAAATATAATAAATGTAAAATATAAAAGAAAGAAAAAGAAAATAATAAAAAGAACTAAGAATGTAAGACAAAAGGAGGAGGGAAAAAAGATAAAAGCAAGAATTCAAAAATAAAAAAGAAATATATAAAGTAACTTCTAGTCTTCATCACAATAGTACAAACAAATTTAATGACTCTTCACCTCCTCTAAGTTACAAACAATCATCTCTTCATCCTATATCCTAATCATCTCAATAAACAAATCCATAAAACATCATATTTCATTTCTGGTGTTAGCAGGAAATTCATAAAGAATTGCCAGAAGTAACAACATATATTCTTGTAACCTTGATCAAATAAATCAAATTCATAGTCTTTTCATTAACAATTTCATACTTAGTAACAACAACAACCATAATGATTTGGAAGGGACGGTGGAAGTCTTCCAGTCCAACCCCCTGCTCCAGCAGGAAACCCTATACCATTTCAGATAAATGGTTGTCCAATCTTTTCTTAAAAAACATCCAGTGTTGGAGTACCTACGGCTGGAGGCCACTTGTTCCACTGATTAATTATTCTCATTGTCAAGAAATTTCTTCTTTAATTTTAGGTTGCTTCTTTCCTTGATTAGTTTCCATCTATTCTTGTCTTGCCTTCAGATGCTTTGAAGAATAAATTGACCCACTCTTTCTTGTGATATCTATATCTCCCTTAGATATTTCATTTCATTTCTACTTTGCTCCTTCCTACAGAGTTCTGCAAGGCTTTAACAAGCCTCGTTTGTAAGTCCAATATGAAAAAGTTGGACAAAGTTGTCGCTCACAAAGTTTGTGTTTTGTATTTCTCTTTTAAAACCCCAGGCAATTTCTTTTATAAAGCCAGTGAAACATCATTTTCTAAATTATTCTCTTTGCCTGATAGTTGTAAATTAAGTTTTGATACTACTTCTATCTTGTCAGATAAAATTTGTTGTACATTAGCTATTACTCTAATAACATCTATCCATAAAAGCAGATATCATTATTGATATTGTTAGTACTATGGTTACTATATTCTGACTCCATTCTTCAAAAGTATTCTTTGTGTGTTCATTGATATAATGTTTTCCATCATTTAAAGCCCCTGTCACACTGCACCAACGGATGGAAAGAGGATGTAAAACGGAGAAAAACACTTGCCATCCATTGTTAACAGCTATGCTTCCGTTCTGCTATCACTGCCTCATTTTGCTTCCTCTCTTATCCATCCAGCATCCGTCTATTGACATTTCATCCGCTCAGAAGGTTTTGAGCTGCTCAAAACTTTTGAGTGGAAAATGATCCAATGCATCCATTCTGCATCCTCTAGGCATATGGGGGACATTCCGTTCTGCATCATTACACATCTGCTTATATCCGCTAGGCATCCGCTGCACATCCGTGCAACTGAAATCCATTCCAGCGGTAAACGGACGCAGGGAGGAAGCAGAACGGACGCGCAGCGTTAATAGGACGGACGGAGAAAGGATGAAAGCAGATGCAGCTACGCATCCGCGTCATCCACTATGCATCCGCTCTGCATCCACTCTGCATCCTCTACGCATCTGCTCTGCATCCTCTACGCATCCGCTATGCATCCACTCTGCATCCTCTACACATCCTCTACGCATCCTCTACGCATCGCTCTGCATCCACTCTGCATCCGTTTCCATCCGCTTCCATCCACCAGGCTTCCGTTCCGCATCTGCTTTCCATCCGCTCTGTGTCCTCCCCCCGTCCGTTTCGTTTCCATGTTATCCGCTCTGCTTAATGCTAATTTTTGTCCCTTTTGAGAGCGGATAACAATGGAGATGGAACATTTTTCTCGTCCGCTGTGTCCTTTTTACAAACGTTTTGAATCCGTTGGGCAGTGTGACAGGGCCTTTAGGTTAGTATTTTTTTCTGTACCTAAAATCTTTAGTCCCTCCTAATGTTTCCAATTATTAAAATCATGAAATTATTAATCTTTGTTATGTCATAAAAAAAAACAAAATCTACTTTCCATAAGAAGCTATTTATAATAAATAGCAAAATCTTATTGTAAATGTTTCAATATTTGAAATTAGCGACTTTAATATCCTTTAGTAGCCTATTGTGAGCAAGATGGCTATTCCCATCATCTAGCAATGTTCAAACTTGTGGGACACCACTATCCTGCAGTCTTTTTGTGAGGAACAGCTGTCCAAAATATATGTGGGCAATCTCCAATCCTTTCCTTTTCCAGAAGTACCAAAGAACCAGTCAACTCACCAGCTCTTCATTCTTTGTCATAGGCATTGGTTCCATTTTTCAGAGATGTCTTCAGTCTGCCATTCCTCCTCTGGAAGTCCTGGCATGTTCATGCTTTTTGGCAATTATAAAAAAGTGTTTTATCATTTCCTTTATTTTTGTTTATTTAGACAGACAGGCTATAATTTCCTGATGTTCTTCCAAGTTGTAACCAGAGCTGACCCTGTTGTTTCTCTATCTCTTCTGCTTGAAAAAAATGAACATGGAAGAGAAAAAAAAAAGAAATAAGACTGAAATAGGATATAAAATGCTGTTGTTGGATGAGATCCAGAATAGTTTTCAGGTGGTTGATTGTAAGAAGAATCAATAAATATGATCACAAATTGCAAGATAATTGTGTTTGACAGGAAAATGATTACTCATGCATGATGAAAACTAGAGCACAAACCAACTTTTAAACACTATTGGATTTGGAAGGACTAGCAAAAGTAACTTTTCCATCTAAGAGCTTGATTACTGCAATTTGCTTTACAAGAGACTACTGATGAAAATAATTCAGAAGCTTAACCTGCTAAAAAAAATGGATCTACTTGCTTGATAACATTTAGTTCAGAAAAATTAAACTAATCTTATAGGACCTGCACTGGCTACCAGGAGGTAGCTGATTCCAAATCAATGTACTTATAAAGCCTCTGATTCTTTCTTTTCTATTTCTTTCCATAATGGCCTAGCTGCCATTACTATTGTGCTAGTAGTACCTCTTGCTGAGTCCTGTTTCCTTATTTTTTAAAAAAACCAAAAACTTCACTAAACTTTCTAACTAAGAAGCTTTTCACTTTTGTCTTGCTGGAATTCACCCGAAAATTCTCTTTGCTAATTCCCAAATGGGAGATAATCAGCACATTTAAACTCAGAATAGCCAGACATTGCAAATCTACAATGAGCTGGAGATGGTTGAATTAATTTTGTTTCTGGCCAACAATACAATGTGCATTCTTAATAACTATTTTGTTCCTTTAAATTAATATATCTGATATCAAACTTATGCCAACAAACTGATCTCGTTCTTTCTTCTCTTCTAAAATAAGATTTTTCTTAAGAAGATCTCTTAAGAGACAGACAGTACAAGAGTCTCACTATTCCTCCCTTAACACTGCAGTGCCTCAAATTCTTGGTATTTTCTGAGTTTGTTTATTTTCCTGAATATATTTTGTTACCAGACTAGGGAACATCAGTATATGGGAGAATGGGTTTCGCTGAGCATAGTAACTTGCCCAGTCTGCTTTAATTGGGGCTATATTTTCATTTTCAATATTCCTTGATTAGAGTGTGGTTCCTTCACTAATTTTTCCAGCTTTCAGATTATCTGGGTGTTGGTTGCAAGAGATGATATGCTCTGGGCTGTTTGCTTCCATCTTTGACTTCTGGCTATATGTTAAATAAAGACAAGCTCCATCCTAATACCATTTAAAAGATGTAACCCAAAGTCCAGTAAACAGCATGGTACCTCCAGTGACTAACCCAACATAAGCAGGAAAAAAACATCAGATAAACAATCAAGCTCTTTCTAATCTATCCATTTCATCATCTATTGCTCATAACAAATAGACAGAAAGTATTCTTTGGAGACCCAGTTTGGTCCAGTGATTAAGGCAGCAGGCGACCAATTCAAAGTGTTCCTAATGATGGCCTTCATACCCAAGGACCCTGCCAACATCCATCTTTGTTCTGGAGCTTTGTTTCCTCTGCTTCTTCAACAGTGGAACATAGTGTTAATGCCCTCAGAAACTTTGATTTTACAAACACATAGACAGGAATCGACACTACTTTCTTGTTGATTCTGTACAAGATTGTAAAAATTTTGGAATTTGGAAATGATGTATTTAATTCATAAGTTAAAAAATGGCAAGCAAAGTCCTTGGATATAGTGTATTAGTGCATGCAACTCCACCAGAATTACAGTAAATGATGAACTTTTGTTTTAACCCCTTTATTTACCCATACTGAAACCTTCCTTCAGTCCTCCAAATATTGGAGTAACAAACTCAATAATAATTAAAATATGTAAGAAAGGGGATAAGATCAACTCAGGTAACTATTATTTCATCATCTTGCTCAGGATAATAATTTATATGTGGTTTATCTCTTTAAAGCTTGATAACTAGATGATCCAAGTGAAAATTCTAACCAATGGAACAAGCAGACTTCCAATTAGGCTTTTTGATAGTGAATCAATGCATTACTTGCAGCATCTATCAACAAAATATGCTGAGAGATTCTTACTATGCTGCATTTATAGATTTTAGGATGTTTGCACCAATTAAATAATTTAAGGCAAAGCTTTATCTTATATTGTGCACAATGTAATGTATACAAGAATGTTCCTACACAAGAATCAATAGAATCTAAATTGCTGAGATCTACATTCTGAATCTCATACTTCAATGCTCTCTTTCAAATAGAACTGGCACTATCTTTGCCAAAGCCCATTGAAGAATATGTCAATTAAAATAATGGTTCCAGCAAATTTTGGGAGCACGGTCTGTGGCACAGGTCATGCTCCTGGACATACACACTTTTACATAGAAATACCAAAGTTCATCTAATCAGGCTTACTGCAGAGTTACTATTTATTTATGTATTTATTTATCTGCTTACATGTGTATTCTATACATGCCAGACCTGGAAAGGGCTTGAGATAAAGATAAAACCAAGAATTCAAGATCTTTACTTCCTAGGTGTCAGAGCTTCTATGTCACACGCCACTGCTATTTCAATTTCATCACTTCTAAACATATATTCCAAACTTCTGTCACAGGGCACACAGTTTTATAAAGTCAACAGTTTAGTAAAGATTCCAGGAAATTAACTGTATTTTGTGTCATAGCTATTGCCATCTTAACTGGAGTTTACATACTAATTGAAATTTACATGCTATACAATTTTGTAATTTATAATAATGTTCCTCTTTTTTTTTTACTTACATTAATGAGTGTTTTTATTTTGTACTGTATAGCCATCTGGACATTTTATCCTGATATATTGTTTAAAGTTTGAGTGGCATGGTGTCCTAGTGGTGAAGACGCTCACCTCCCATTTGGAAGGCTGAGAGTTCAATCCTAGATATTGGCAGATGTTTCACTTCTCGGGTGCAAAAAATCTCCTGCAAACTCTGTGTGGTATCAGGAAGGGCATCTGGCCAGTAAAAACTCAGCTCCATCCAGTTGCCCCGATTCTACTCTGAATTAAGGGATTACAGGATCATAAAAAGGAGATGTTGTTTTAAGTTACTATAATAAATCATATCCATCAAATCCAATCCTTGGTATATTATTATTTCTACAGTCCTGAAATATTTCTACAATATTTCAGGCCTGGAAGACCAGAAGTCTTCCTAGTTTTGAAATAATTTGCACCATGAGGTTAAGAATAGTCCTTTTCTCACCAATATTCAGGAAGGCTGTTAAGGCAGTGCTTTTTTGTGGAATTGTCACATTATTGTTCCAGAGAAACAAGAAGAGATAGACTCAAGAATGAACAGTTGCTGAATAAATATGTATTAAACAGAATTGGGAGTGACCAGTATAGAAGAAGTTAAGGTGGTTTTGTTACATAAAATAAATGAGAATCAAACCACAAAATAAATATTGACAGAATGAGTTGAAGGGAGATGATTTACAGAAGAAAAAGAAATAAAGAAGTATGGTGCATCCTGTCAATTTAAGCTAGTATTATCTATGCTTTCTTTTTCTCATTCAAGTGAAACCTTATGGACCTCTAGACAATGCTTGAAATTGTTTGTTTTTGCCTTGTTTCAAAATACAAATCACCTGATACAAATAAAGTGAGAATTCTTAAGTGCATAAATAAAAAAAAATACCCACTGGCGTTTGTTCTCTATCTGTAAATAAATTTATTTAACTCACAATAAAATCTAGTACCTGACAGAAGCCTTTAAGACCCTATGTTAATGCCTGTTTATTCAAATACACATTCAAATCTATTCTGTGAAATTTGTTTTCAGGTAACTATTGTATGATTACAGCCTTAAAAGCCTATGAAGAAATGTAAACTCCCCACTGTCCAAACTCTGGCAAGGAAGATATTTTTTAAAAATAGTTTGTAAATGTAAAGCAGGAACTACTAATTCTGTTATTCTCCAGGCTTTCATTGGCTCAAGTCAAAAGATAGTTTTCAAAAGAAACAAGGCAAAGTGCAAGAAGATATCTAATCTTTTGCAAATAAAGGTGATTTTAGAACTGGACAACAAGAAGTTATAAACTGGATATAAAACTTCAACTTTCTTCAGCTGGGCTACCAAGCTACCTCCCTCAGGATGCCTCTTGAAGCTGTTGAAGTTCACCTTTCAGGATTCTCACCTCACCTGGGCATTTCAGCATCTTCAAAGGATTGCAAGTATGAATTATACAGAAGTAACTTATCTGTAGCTATTTTGGCTGGGAAGTGTCGCAACTGAAGTCTGAAGAACCCCAGTCGAACAACACTTCTGTGTAAAAAATTTCACATTGCTTACTGCTATGTAAAAGTACCTTGATCTTGAACAGTATGAAAGAAAGAAGAATAAAAAACACAAATGTTTTATTTTGCTTTCTTCCTTCTTAACTGTACTTGTGTAATGCAGGGCTTAACCTCACAGCATAAATCTCAACAAACCCTAACCGCCCTTTTAAAGGTGTTCTGCTAAATGGAATCCTTTTGTAATTTTCACCTTTTCAAAATATTGATCCAAACTTCACTCTCACAGAGAATTAAATGGGAAGCAGCAAAAATATAAGACCAGCTGTGCATAGGGCCAGATGGCCTACTAGCTTGAATTTATCTAGTTATGTGTTCTTTTTTGCATTCTGTTCTTCTGTTGTGATGGGCTCAAACAACCCTCAAAGCATGAGTTTCTTCTTCCTCCCAACCACTATGGCAATAATCATATAGTATCATCTCATTTTTATTTGCTACTAAGTTACCAAAGGACTCACAAAGTTTGAAGTATTTTTTGAAAGACTTGGAAGGCCAAGTAGAAGAAGCTGAGGAGTCTTTTTATTAATCTAGGTGTTTTATGCTTGTAAATGAAAGTGATAGTGCACAAGTTTCAGGATGCTCCCTAAAGGCCCGGTCCCACTGGCCGACGGATGCAAAACGTATGCATAAAGGACACAACGGACAAGCAAAATTTCGGGGGTGACTCCATCCGTTGTCATCCGCTCCAAAAACTGGTGAAAATTTGCATAAATAGAACAGAAAAGAACGGAAAAGAATGGACGTGGGTAGTATGGAGCGGGGATGTTAAACGTATGTTCATAGGAAGCCTAGCAGATGGAAGCGGATGACACCTCTGAAGGGGTTCCGGAGGAGAATTGCAAAGCGAACGCATAGCGGATGAAGCTGATGCATCACGTACGCCTAAAGGAAAGAAAGGACATGCCGTGCGGATGTATATCAGATGCAAACTGTTCACTGCACATCCTTTCTATTTCCGTGCTACTAATGCTGTGTAGATGTTCCGTGTACCTTTTGCTTCCTCCCTCTNCAGTGGATGGATGCTCAAGGGATAGAGCGTATGAAACACGTATGCAGTGAGTACACAATGGATGCATATTGTTTTCCAACGGATGGCAAGCTTTTTTTAATGTTTTACATCCTCTTTGCATCCGTAAGTGTAGTGAGATAATGATCAACTACACTGAGATAATGCATGTGGATATCCAAGAAATATTGAAATGGGAATGAAGGGAGAGAAATAATCTTATGTAAGTCTCGTTCTTAGGCAAGCAGTATGCACAAATTTAGGATTCTTGCTGCTAAAAAAATAAGCTACAAAGAAAGATTATCTGGAAAGATGACCCGTCATTTGCAAGAACATAAAGGGAAAAAAGTCTAAATACAATGGACAATTGTTGGTATCTGTTCCACATACTAAATACTGAACACTACTTCCACTGTTCCCATTTGTGCACATGAGGTGGGGTATGATTACTTCTTTGCACATTGGCAAAAAAAAATCCCACATTTTTATTAGGACATACAGGTGGTGATTCCAAGATACATGAAATTTAGAAGTGAGCTTTGTCCTTAACTAGAACTTGGAGAAAATACTTTGGTTGTGGCAATGGCCTTCAAACAGAAACCATGATTTACATTGAAGTAATTTTGTCAGTTAGGCACAGCAGTTAAGGATCAGGGTAGAAATTTGAAGAGCATGAATTCTAGTTCTGCCTTTGGCAGAAAGCTACCTAGGTGACCTTGGACTAGTCACACACTCTCAACTCTAGGAAGGAGGAAATGGCAAACCACTTTTGAAAAATCTTGCGAAGACAACTGCAGGGACTTGTCCAGACAGTATCTGAGAATGATTGAATGGAAGAAAAAAAAATAGATGCCATTCCCATGCTATTGAAATTTCTCTGTGGACTCAACCAGTTTAGTTTTCATATAATAGCATCTAACATACTTATAATTAATTATTAATTTCCTAAATCTTTATAAAAACAATACTGCTCATTCTTTTTCTGTATTACTCAAAAGCTACTAAGAACCACTGTGGAAGCCAGAAATTTATAACATGATGACTGAGTGTAACATGGTATATGAGGACCCTTCCCAGTTAATGATCATGGGACCATTAAATTAAAAGTTTAAGTTATTTTTTTTAAAGTCCAAAAACATGAGATCACTAAACTTCCACAGAAATGCAATCCTAAAATTGAGATAATTAAACATCAACTAAAATGTTGATACCTGAAAATGTATGAATTTTGAACCAAAGTAATAAAGATGAACTGTTGGAAAATCTGAAAGACCATATTAGGAACCAGCCATCATGGAGAAAATCTATCTGCTCTCCCTTTCTCCTTCTCCCTTTCATTTCAGTGTTGACGCCTGCAATTGCCTAACAGGTTCCTGTAGCTTCTATGGTAATATTTTCAGAAGTGATTTGCCATTGTTTCTTCTGAGAGTCAAGAATGATGGGCCCAAGCAATGAATGGCTCAAGTTTTCTCAGCTGGTTTCATGCCTAAAATGGGACCAGAAGTTACAATTTCCCAATTTCTGTCATGGTGTCTTTAACTACTACAGCAGGGGTGTCAAACTCTCACGTAGTGGCTCCGTTCCTGCCTGGTTTAGCAAAGGGGGGGGAAATCCTGATACGTCATGTGACATGACCCATGGTGACATCACTCCTGTACTACATCAGTCTTGGCTTTTCTTTCTTCTGGATGTGCTGTTGGAACTCTTGATAAAAAAAAAGAGTTTCACTGTGTCTGGTGAACACCATTTTTTTAGAAACATGTACTGCATGTCCATTTGAATTTGGGAAGCCCAGATATTATAAATACGGTCAGGAATCAAAATAGTTGAGAGGTCTTGCATGAAATGTAACTCAGAGATTTAATATTTGACACGTGCATAGCTTTAGAAACCTTCCTTACTAGAAAAAGCTATATGTGAGAAGAAGAGATGTTTCTTGACTTTAAGACTATCAACACTGACAGTTTGGTTTGGTTCCATTAAATGGTTTTGTCTTTAAAAGCAAAAAAAGCTTTTATGATTATGATACCTTTACTCGTAGCTGCAATCATTAAGCTTCACTGCAGTAGCCCTTATAATAACTACAATCATCTTTATAAAATGAATCTGTAGAATGATTCCAATTAGAGGGGGTATTCAGCAGGTTCTGACCAGTTCTGGAGAACAGGTAGCAGAAATTTTGAGTAGTTCAGAGAACTGGCAAGTACCACCTCTGACTGGAGATTTTACAGTATCCTTCCCCTGCCACGCCTATCAATCACACCCACAGAACCAGGAGTAAAAATATTTGAAACCCACCACTGATTCCAATCATCTGTATTGAATTTATGCCAATGAGTCTAAAATATAGCTTTGGGAGAGATTATATTGCAGTGCTATTCTATCCTTCAACAATAATAGGCAGCAACACCAAGAATGAACCAATAATCTCGAAATGTGACAGAGATGAAGAGTGGCAAGAGATGAAGTGTTTATCTCTTGTCCTCTCTTCAAACTTTGTTTGAAGAGTTAAAACAAACAAAAGAGATATTATGGATAAATATCCCACAAAAAATGTCAGCAAGGCATGACTTCAGGACAATTGCTTGGAATCAAACATCTTACAGCTTTGCAATACCAGAGTATACAGCCATACCATTATAAACAGCACAACTGTAGTTGTGAACATATTGTGTTTCTCTTGTCAGATGGGTATAGTTCGAAAAACATGCTTGGTATGACAGGATTCACTGATTAAATTGAGGGGGAAACTACTTAAATTGTTCATAGGCAGAGGTGGTATTCATCAGGTTCTGACCAGTTCTGGAGAATTGGAGTGGAAATTTTGAGTAGTTCGGAGAACCGGCAAATACCACCTCTACTGGCCACATCCCTATCTATTCTCCCAAGTCCCAGCTGATGGGCTGGGACTTGGGAGACAAAAAAATAGCAGCCATCCTTAGAAACCCCAAAGATAAAATTAACCTGGAAAATCAAGACATATACGAAGTCCCCTGTGCTTCATGCCCGGCCACATACATTGGACAGACCAATAGAAGAATAAGTACCCACCTGGATGAACACAAAAATTCAGTAAAAAAGCTGGAACACACTTCCTCACTAGTCCAACACATGAAAGCCACATACCATAGCATTAACTTCAAAGGCACCAAAACCCTAGCCATGATGGCCTCCTTTCACCTTCTGCCAATAAAAACAGAGGTTGGAGGTGCCCCCCAGAGCTCCATTTTCACTGGCAGAGGGTGGTAGGAGGCCATTGCAGCTGAAAATGGCATTTTTGCTGGCAGAGGCATCATGGACCAGATGGCTATTTCTAGGGCCGTCCCATGGGTCAGATCTAAGCATCCAATGGCCAGATCCATCCCCTGAGCCTTGAGTTTGACACCCCTCTAGGGGAGGCAGATTTTGACTAAATTTAGATTATCCATTGTTTCTTGTCTTGCCTTCTGGTGGTTTGGAAAATAAGAGGGGTCAACTATTTTCCAAAGCACCAGACAGTGAAACAAGAAATTATGAGTGGAAACTAATCAAAGAGACTGTTGAGGCAATTCCCCGTTAGTAGAATAAGCACATGCAGAGAGACGTATAGAGAGTAGTGTTGGAATAATACACACACAGTACACAGATACACTGTACAGTAAATGTAGGTTTTTGCTTCCAGAAAGGTTTAAGCAAAGTCCAAAATAAGCAATCCAAAGTCATTCACAAGTTAAATCAGTCAATTTTCAATCCAGGGAAAATCCAAATATCAAAGTCCAGCATCAAAAACAGTTCAATTTCAGACTTACATTAAATCCAGTAATATCAGTCAATTAGGAAAAATGGAGCAACAGCAATACTTTCCAACAGAAGGAAACAAAGATACACTCACACTCTCTTCTGAGACTAAGACTAAACAACCCAGGTTTCTGGCTCCATCTTATGGCCGTCTGAGAAACCACACCCAATTGCATGCTCTTGCATTGAGCATGCAAAGAGATTGTAAAGAGATAGTATTAAAATGTCTATCCTGGTTTATATATTTCTAACCCAAATACCTGTTAGGAGACTCATATTCCTAACAGAGACAAGCAACCAAGAACTAAGGAGAAATTTCCTAACAGTGAGCAAAATTAACCAGTGAAACTGCTTATCTTCAGAAGTTTATGTGATCCATCACTGGAAGTTTTTAAGAACAGTTTGGAGGCTATTTGTCTGAAATGAAATAGGGTCTCTTGAAATAGGGTAGTTAAACTAGAAGACCTCCAAGGCAGTGGTGGGATTCAAAAATTTTCACTACTTGTTCTGCGGGTGTGGCTTGGTAGGCGTGGTGTGACTTGATGGGTGTGGTGTGGCTTGGTGGGCGTGGCTTGGTGGGCATGGTGGAGAAAGGATACTGTAAAATCTCAATTTCTACCCCACTCCCCTCATCTGCTTTCCAGCTCCGTTCTCCTGTGCGGGACAACAAAAGAAGACCCAGCTGATCAGCTGAGACTCAGGAGTCAGACAATAGAAGGGGGAGGGGCCAGTCATAGGGGGTATTCTGAACTACTCAAAATTTCTGCTACCGGTTCTCCAGAACTGGTCAGAACCTCTGCTTCACTGTCCCTTCCAACTCTGTTATTCTTAAAAAGGTAAAGGAGTCAAAAGGATTCTGCTGTTTTCCCTGCTCCATTATTCCTTCTCTCTTATTACTGCTGCTACTATCATCATTACAGTTAATAAACATTTCTACCATTGTTGATGGTACAGATCTTAACCTTGTATTTAACACAATCCTTTCCCCAAAAGCCTATTCTTTAAAGTCAAAATAATCTATTATCAGTATTTACAGCCAATATGAAACATAGCTGTGGCCTAAATGTTAAATTATTTGGGAAATTTTTCTTTCACATAAACACAGTGAATATATTAGAGTATGCTCAAAGAGGAAAAATAAAACCTGAGGAATATTAGGGGTTCTTTAAAGTAAAATCAGATTATCTCCTTTTTTTCCTGCCCTGACACAGAGAATTTTATCAACCATCTTAAACTCACTTATTTTCATGACAGTAACTGGAAGCCTGGACAGAGTACAAATAAGAAATAGGCATTTTATCTGATATCTGAAAACAAAGGATCTACAACAGCTATAGGAAGAAAAAGATAGATTGGATGGTCACCCTCTTGGGGGTATATATATTGGAGCAGAAGTACCACTTTGGGTTCTTTAAACATATGTAACATGAGTGTGTATTCTCCAGGCAGTCAGCTTGTAAACAATCCATGACAAACAATAGTATCACGAGACAATGGAAATGACACAGTCCATAAAACAAAGGTTACATTTGCCTTAAATCAATAATAGCTCAGGTGTACCATAGCTACATTTAAAGTTAGGCAGCCTATGCATTTTTCAAAAGAAAAAGCATTTTCCTCTTCAAGGAAGAATTCCATCTTGTCTGGATGCTCCTCTATCAAAGGCAAAACTGGGAGCTCTCTTTTTCTACACAGGGGAGAGAGGAAGAAAACAACAGACCAAGCCTGGCAGTATCTTTCCACTGAGCAAAAAACAAATTCTGCTGTATAAATGTGCTACCAGATGCAACTTACATAGGTCACCCATTCTGGAAAGAATAGCCAAAACAAGTTGAGATTATAAACTGAGAAAGCTCAGTTAACATGAGCATTCGAGGTTGTTTGCTGTAATAAGAAATTATAGTGCAGAAAATCAGCATCTACCCCCCCCCCCGAAGAATGAAATATTTTGAGGAATATTTAAAAGGCAGAATACTATATTTCCCTAAATGATAAATGTTTTTAGAGGCAGAAAGCACCTTTTCTTAATAGCCCATATCATATGTCAGCACTTAAGAGATAAAGAGCTTATTGAAAGAAAACAAGTTTCAATTCATAAGCAAATGCCACTGCCCAAGAGCCAAAACAGAACCAATTAAGCCATAATAGGAATTGCATTAACCTCAGAGAAGTCCATACTTTAACCAAACCTGGGAGCTCAAAAATCTAGTATTTGCCTTTCCTCTTTGTCCTATAGATTCAGCTATGATCCCTAAATAACCCCTACATGACCCCACAGGAATCTGACAACCGCCAAAAGAAGAAAGGAAGCTCAAGTGCAAAGCCCAGAGAAGATATAAAAAACCTTTACACTCTCAACTCCATTCTGTCAGCTGTACTAGAACCATGTGCCTGGTGATCCTGTTCATCATTAAGCCTTTCCAATCAACCTCCATTTTTCTAGTGTCTTTGTCCCAGGTTGGACCTAAACTACATGGATATTTCTCCCCACAATAGGATTATTTCTCCATTTTAAATTAAATCAGCAATGAACAGGAAGAAGATATTTTGAAGCTGGCCTCTAATTGTACAATGCAACGCTTACAGTTTTGAAATAAAAGAAAGAAAGAAAGAAAGAAAGAAAGAAAGAAAGAAAGAAAGAAAGAAAGAAAGAAAGAAAGAGTAAAGTTTGATCTAGTGGTTAAAGCACCAGGCTAGCTTCAGTTCTAGTTCCACCTTGTGCATGGGAACCAGCTGGATGCTCTTGGACAAGTCAGTTTTCTACAGTCCAACAGAATTGTTACTGTAGAGGAAAATGGAGGGGGAAGGAGGAGGAAGAAGGAAAATAGGGGATCAATTCTTTCTTTTTTCTTTGCAATTTTCCAAGTAAAATGGTGTTTTCAGATGCTAGGCATTCCCAAAATTGATACTCTAATTAACCTTTGGGGGGGGGGAATGGGATGAAGCAAAACAATGAGGATAAGACATTTTCAGCAAGTGCTTCACCACAAATAGTCCTATTCTATTTTGTTCAGGAATCAGAGTGACAAAAGATACAAACAGAGGAACAACAATGATCAAGAATTAAAATGAAAACCTCTAAAGAAAGATTGAACTGGATATGTTTTCCTCTAAAAAAACAACAACAGTTAATTGATTAAATATCTAAAACTCTATCTCACAGAAGAATGCCAAGACCTATTATCTCTTATTCCAGAGTTTAGGCCTGGAAAGCTGAAACTAAAGCCCTTGTCACACAGCACCAACGGATGCAAAGAGGATGTAAAATGGAAAGAAACACTTGCCATCCGTTGGTTAACGCGATGCTTCCATTCTGTACTCACTGCGTCCGTTTTTCATCCTCTC
>BHFT01026380.1:0-51366 GCA_004320025.1 Laticauda laticaudata
GAGCGGATGAAATAGCAGTAGATGGATGTTTGACGGATAGAGCGTATGAAACACGTACGCAGTGAGTACACAACGGATCATTGCGTTTTCAAGCGGATGGCAAGCTTTTTTGTCCGTTTTACATCCTCTTTGCATCCGTTGGTGCAGTGTGACATGGGCTTTAGGCCTTCCAATTTTTATAAAGTAATTAAGGGCTTGCTCAGGGATGGGATTCAGCTGGTTCGGCCCGGTTTGGGGCTGAATTTACATCTGGTTCGCCAAACTGGTAGTTGAATGACTAGCTAGCCCCACCCAACCCAGGAGTCTCCATGTGGCTGTTTTGGATTCAGGGAAGTACAGGGTCTGCATGGAGGCTCTGGGAGAGTGAAAAACTGGAAGTTCTGGAAGTCCAGAAATGGCCCTATTTCCGGCTTCTGGAGACCCTCTGGAGACAGGGGGAGGCAATTTTCACCCTCTCAGAGGAGACCCGAGGGAAGCCTCTGGACTCTGTAGAAGGTGAAAAATGGCTGACCACCATGGCCATGCCCAACCACCATGGCCATGCCCACCCAGAAACCGGGCAGAGAACTGGTTGCTGGGATTTTTGAAACCCACCCCGGGCTTGCTTCTTGGTGATATCCAAGTTTGCTTTATGCCATGGAGGATGGAAACTTTTTTGAAAAAAAAAATGTTTCTGAAAGCAGGCATATAACAAAAGTGTTTACCCTGCCTTGTATCACATTTTGCCCATCTGACATTTAACATAGTGGGCCCCTTAAAAAGCAAACAGACAGTAGATTGTGGTATTGACTTTAGTGTGTGGCACTTCCTAAATTTAGAAGATGTGCCACTCAAAAGTATTTGTACTGTACCACAGCAAATGTTTACTCTCTACTGATGCAGGCATGATGTCCTTGGGCAATACAAATTACCAGTTGTTTAAATTTCTTTAAACACACACACACATTGCTACAAATATCTTAAAATGATCAGTTGGACAACATACAGATGTGGGACTTTGGATGTGATAAGTATTGACACCATGAATATTTCCAACAGAAGAAATCAGAGAATAGAGAAACTGAAAGTACAAAGTAATTAACTATGCAGGTGAATTCAGAAGGAGGACCTAGCTCAGTGGTGGCTAACCTTTTTGGGCTCCTGTGCCAAAAATTGTACACATGCTTGTACTCACTCCCTCACATGCCAGAACCCAAAAGGAAAGGCACCCCCCATGCCTTGTGCACTTGCGCATGCAATCCCCACCCCACCCCCTTACCTGCATTGCACCTCCCAGCTGATTTTTGGCCCTTTTGAAGCCTTTTTCGGCCTCACAGAGGCTTGAAGACAGCTTCTACAGCCTTTGCATAACTTCCAATATTACATAACTTCCAATATTTCATAACTTCCAATATTTCTGGAAATATTGTGATGAAACAGGCCTATTTTTCAGCCTGCAAAGGCTGCAGAAGCTGCAAGCCTCTGGGAGGCTGAAAAAGGCCTCAAAAGGGCCAAAAATCAGCTGAGAGGTGCACAGATGCACAGGGAGGTAAATTTGCTTGCGGCTCGTGTGCTGGCACAAATGGCTCAGTGTGCCACCTGTGGCACACGTGCCAGAGGTTCACCATCATGGACCTAGCCCATAAGCATATATTTATATTTCCCATCATTAGTTCATAAATCAACTAAATGTCGGAAGTGTCCCCAAACACCAGGAACATACTACCATATGTGGTGGACTTGTATAGAGGCTAAAAGATATTGGACTAAAATATACACATGGTTGGAAAGAATGATTAAACAACATATAGATTTGAAGCCTCAAATATTTTTATTAGGAATGGTACCTGAAGGTTATAGTAAAGAAAAAACATACTTAATTATACATATTTAATTATGTATTAACAGCAGCTACAATTGTATTTGCTCAAAATTAGAAAAAGATAAGATACTGATGGAGGAAAAAGTAATTGAAAAAATATTTGAATGTGCCTAAATGAATAGATTAACATTAGAAATTAAAGAAAAAGGAGAATCTGAATATCACATGGTGTTGGATTTGTTTTATAAATTGCTAAAAAATAAAATTAATTAAAAGGGTTTAGACATATTTATAAAGCAAAAGAATTTATAAAGAGAAACTAGTGTAATAGACACACTGAATATTATACTACATATATGGGAGTATGATTATTATATTGTTATATTGTTAAGAAGAATATTATAAGTAATTGTTAAGTACATGAATTATATACCTAACTGTCACACAATTGAAATGGAAGGGATTTATTGTATGTTAAAAATAAAAAAAAATTAAAAAAAAAGTACAACCTGCTGGTAGATCTGCCTTCTCTTGTCTGCCTGTGAAAGTTATGTCTGCTAATGGATAAAGATGCACAGGAAATATTTAAATGAACAGGGTAGATTTGTTTTATGTTTGCTCACCACTTTTAATTTCTTTTTAACCTGAGAATCAGGTTTAGCTTTTATTTCCTTTAAACCTGGAAGTCAGGTGAGAGGGAAAAAACCAGGGGCCACACTGTTCTCTCTGTGTTAAATTTTATCAGTGCATTCATTACAGGTCAGGACCACGATTGAACACAACATTTATGTTCCTAAGTGAAACATTTGTAAAGTGAGTTTGCCCCATTTTATGACTTTTCTTGCCAGAGTTGTTAAGTGAATCATTGCATTGGTTAAGTTAGTAACATGGTTGTTAAGTGAATGTGGCTTCTTTATTGATTTTTGCTTGCAACCATCATAACTATGAGTCAATTGCCAAGCACCCAAATTCTGATCACATGACCACAGGGATACAGTAGTCATAAATGTAAAGAATGGTCATAAGTCATTTTTCTCAGTGCTATTGTAATTTTGAAATGGTCACTAAATCAACTGTTGTAAGTCGAGGAATACCTGTAATTCAAAGCAATCACAGCCATGTTTGATTAATTTACTTTTGTTCTTCTGCAAAATCTTTTGATATGGCCATACTGCCTATAACATACTGTGCAAAGGATGATGCTGTCAGAAAAGTTGTGCATCTCTGCCCTGTTGCACTGTGTAGGATTTATTTGTAGGCTGTGTAGGCACCACATTTTAAAAGACACATATTGCTTGGCTATTTGTTAAATGCTTAGCATTCTCGTCTCTACTCACCAATGGAGTAAGTAGCCCAGCATGCACATTTCTTTATACTGTACTATCCCTAAATATATTATGTAATACTATGTAATACTATATATAATATAATAGTATGCAATACTGTGTAATATACTATGCTTAAAGGGCTCAGTGGCTACAACACTGAACTTGTCAATCAAAAAGGTTGTCAGTTCAGTGGTTCGAATCTCTAGAGCCGCGTAATGGAGTGAGGTCCCATTACTTGTCCCAGCTTCTGCCAATCTAGCAGTTCAAAAGCATGTAAAAATGCAAGTAGAAAAATAGGGACCACTTTAGTGGGAAGCTAACAGCATTCCCGGCACCTTCGGCATTTAGTCATGCCGGCCACATGACTATGGAGACGTCTTCGGACAGTGCTGGCTCTTCGGCTTTGTAATGGAGATGAGCACTCCCCCCTAGATCCAGAAATGACTAGCAGATACGTTCACCTTCACCTTTACTATGCTTAGAGTAAACAGAAATTGTCAGGTTTCAGCTGAACAAGTCTTGAATGGTTGGACCTTCCTGTCGACCATGTTTTCTTTCCTTGGTTCCATTCCTCTCCATGTTCACATAAACTCTACAGGAGGGAAAGGTAGACAGATAGTCCTATGATGTACTTTCTTCCAAGCTTTAGAATTTATGGCCGCCCAGAAGTTGTAGATTAGCGGAGCCTATTAACCTTGAGCAATGCAAGTCATTTTTAATGACAGATAAAATAATGTATTTATATTCCTTCTTATCTCTATTGCTGCAGCAATTTTAACTTAAAATCAGCAGAAGGGTTAAATGGAGGGAGAAGCACTTTTTATACAAACATTTCTGGCCAGGTATAGGAATGCAATATTTATTTATCATATTTATATAGATGATCATCCCACAGAAGAGTGTCTCTAGGTAGTGCATAATTTAAAAGATCAGTCATGGTTATGTGGCTGTTAAAAGTCACAAATTTATCAACAGCAATATAGTTTTGAAAGGATTCATTGAATTAGGGATATTAAAGGTTGGGATTTATATTTAGTATGAACACGGTGTGGTTCAGATCCCGGTGAGATGAGATTAGGAAAAATGAAACTGATAGCTTCCTGAATAGCTGATACAAATAGCTCCATACAAAGCTAAGGATGAAAGATCTGAGGAGTAACATGGAATGCTGATTAAAAATAAGCAAACCCAGATTGAGCATTAAAGAAAGCAACATCATCTAAATGATTAGCTCTGGCTGCAGGGCACAACATCTTCATAACTAAAGGGGCTCTATCTGCTTTTAACAATTGACTGATTCTAGTTGCATAAAGTGGATTGCGGCTCTGCTCTGATAAGGCCCAAGATAAAAAGTAAATTTGATTGAACGAAATGTAAACATATGATTCACTAAAACATAACATAATGAATCCAGTAGTTTAAATGAGTAATCCCTATGAATTTCACAATTTCCAGTGTCTGTTTCAAAACCACATCACTGGCAGAAACATTGGGAAGGGCTTCTGAAGCCACACCCAAGGCTCGGGTGTCTAGGCTACATGGATCTAAGGATTTGGGTGCTACTTATCTACTGAGAACTATTCACTGCAGGCTGTCAGTCTGAAGAGATTTGAATTGAAAGGATTCCCCTTCTGCTAGCATTTTTAGGGGAGAATAGACATTGGAGGCTAGTTTTGAAGTTCTTTCTAATACCACCAACCATCCATGATCCTTGGTCCAAAGGTCAGAAATTTAAACTGCAGCCCACAACTCCAAGGATTTACTGGAAGGGGTGGTGCCTCTTCTACAGTTCAAGAAGGGTTGGTTTGCTGTTTGAAAACTCTTGCGTAAGCTAGTGAGGTTTCGTGTGTTGGCAAGAGGGGTTTCTTGGCACTGTTTTGGAGTGGGAGAAGATCATCTCAAAATGCAAATCCTTCTATGCATCATTTTCTACTTCAGAGTATTCAGAATGATAAACACTATTTTTGGCTTGGAAAAAATGGGTCTTCATGTGCAAAACTCATTCCAGTTCTCATTCCAAGGGAAGAAAAGTTTCCCAGGAAGTAATAGACAGGTTCATATGCCTGAAGGTGTTATATAAATATTGAGCATGCCTGTTTGTATAATCTTCACTACCTTAAAAAAACACAACAATGCATCTTTCATTTATTTTTCTTTCAAAGACTTGGAGACTTAAGATTGTACGGTATAAGTAGGTGCCTGTAACCAATTTATGATCTCTTCCAGTGCAATTCTGGGAAAAGGGCTTTATTTGTTTTTGTTTTTTTTAAGAAAAATGGAAAAGCAAGCAGACTGGTCGAATAGCACATCTGTTTTTGTAAAACACACACACGCTCCCAAACACACACACATGCACACAGCCCCAAAAATACAGAACTATGGAACTTGGGATTTCCTCCCCTTTTCCGTGTGGTATTTTACTACCACATGGCTTTAATCCTACATCTGGGCCTGTTGTTTTATGAAATATTTCCCACAGATGATGTCAATTATACTTTTTGTCCTGGCCATCAATTTACGGACTCTTGGAATAAGACAAAATGAAACAACCAGAAAAAGATCAACTTATGTGGTCTACTCCCTGACAAAATTATAGTGCTGTGATACACATCTAAAATCAATAATTCTGTTAATGATTAACAGAAAACATTGCTTAGGTTATGAGCAGCAAAGTGGACCACACTTAGCAGATGTTTGGCTCAGAGCTGCAGTTTTTGTTTGCTGCATGTTTACTAGCAGATGTTCAGCCCTGTATTTTGAATTAGCTAGCGGTTGGTCTGAGTAAACCATCTGCCAGCAATGCAGGTGGAATGCTCTTATTTTTGCAGAACCAAAGGAAGAATACTTCCCCCCCCCTTTTCTGAAATCTGAAATTATGTTTCCAAAATGCTTTGTGTGGCTGCTGTAGCATGATGGATATTGATCCTGCTGTAACTTTCTGAATGTGTTCTATAAACTGACTTAGACTAGATGACCTGAAGTACCTTAAAAGTTTCTGATTCTATAAAACTTGCAGTCTCATGAACATAGTTGCCTATTTAGCCTTTTTCTCTGGCTAAATCTAGATTGACTAGCTATCATAGGTCTCGGTAGAGGTCTGACTTTTTAATTCCTTGATCCTTCCGAAGTCAGCAAATGTTTTTTGGTGGAAAGCTTCATTGTTGTTGGAAACTTTTTTCAGCAGTACACTAGTGTACAAGAGCTACACAGCCATCTTTCCCTTTCTTACATGCATTCACCCACCTTTTCCTCAAGCACAGTATGACATATGCCCATTTCCTTCACTCTCTTGTACACTTACAGTACTCCCTTGGATCCGACATAGCACATTCTCTGTACAATTCACAAAATCTGTTCTCTTATAAATTATGGACAACTTTTCCCCTTCCTTTCCCCTAGCCTCCCTTCCCTGTTTAAATTGTTATTCTGATAATTATATTATGGATGATTGTAGTACACCTAGCAGATGTTTTTACTGTTTGGAAAAAAGGGAGAGTAAAGAGTTGAAGGCCTTTGGAAGGATCTTATCATGGAAAAAAAGGCCAGGATCTGCCCACCTGTGGATTATCCAACCCTTTTAATGGGAGATGTCAAGAGACAAAACTTTGGAGTCTTCTGTATGCAAAATATCTTACATTACCATTGACTCCTATCAGGGGTTCGGTGCTTTATATAAACAATTTTTATTTCGAAATGAAATGACTACCTCAGGGATATTGCACCTATTAATGTTAATAATCTCCATCTCGTTGCCAATGCTTAACTGTTCTTATTCTTCTCTCTCATTTTTTTTTAACTTTCAGCTTTCTATTCACAACCAGGGGGAATCAGGAGGATATGTGTTCCTGGCACATTGCTTTTTTTTCCTACTGGCTTCCTGAGAACAAAAGATCTGTGAAGTGAATGGCAGAGATGGCGCTCTGTAATACTACATAAAGACAGTGGAATTACACACTTACAGGTCCCTTGGCTCAGGGATGGGATTCTACTGGTTCGGCCCGGTTCAGTAGAACTGGTAGCTCCAAAGAGCAGCTGACACCAAACCAGTTTGCTACGATGATCTTCTGGCTGTCTGTTTGGCCCACCTGCCTGCCCATGCTCTAGGCTATCCTTTAGTCTCTGCTTTTTCCTCCTCAGCTGCTTTGCGCGGCACAGCTAAATGCCACTCATCAGCAGGATCAAGTGAATGCTTGCCTGACCTGGTAATTTGTAAGGAGTGAGCACGTGTGTGTGGAGCACGTGCGCACGTAGCAAACCAGTTGTTATGCCATACCATGTTTCTCATAAAATAAGGCCAGGTTTTATTTTGTTTTGAGCCCCGAAAAAATGGTGAGGATGCACCCCAACCTAGAGCACCCCATGCGTACTCACCTCTCCACAAGACTGCTTCTATCGGCCAATGGAAGCTCCCCGAAGGCAGAATCACCAGCCGTTTCTATAGGCCAGTAGAAGCAGCGTCATGGAGAGGTGAGTGCTCATGGGGTGCTCTAGGTGTGTGTGTGTGTGGGGGAGGAAATCTATCAGCCGGTAGAAGCGGCCACAGGGCGAGCGCCCATGCACAGTCCCCTTGCCAGAAAGCCATTTCTATTGGCCGATGGAAGCTCCCTGAAGGCAGAGTCATCAGCCGTTTCGGGATGAGGCATAGCTGCCTATGGGGTGCTCCTGACAGGAGTGCCAAAGTGCACTCCCCTCACCACAAAGCTGTTTCTATCAGCCTATGGAAGGTCCCCAAAGGCAGAGTCACCAACCGCTTCTATCAGCTGCTAGAAGCGGCCTCGGGGCGAGTGCCCATGCGCAGTCCCCTTGCCACGAAGTTTGTTTCTACCAGCCAATGAAAGCTCCCCAAAGGCAGAGTCACCAGCCACTTCAGGGTGAGGCATTGCTGCCCACAGAGTGCTCCTAACAGGAGCACCCCATGTGCATTCCCTTTGCCACAAAGCCATTTCTATTGGCTGATAGAAGCTCCCCAAAGGCAGAGTCACCAGTTGCTTCTATCAGCCGGTAGGGTGAGCGCCCCATGCACACTCCCCTCGCCATGAAGCCACTTCTACCGGCTGATAGAAACAGCTGATGACTCTGCCTTTGTGGAGCTTCCATCGGCCGATAGAAACGGCTTCATGGCAAGGGGATTGTGTGTGGGTCACTCCTGTCAGAAGCGCTCCATGGACAGCCACACCTCACCTCAAAGCAGCTGGTGACTCTGCCTTTGGGGAGCTTCCCTCGGCCAATAGAAATGGCTTTGTGGCGAGGGGATTGCATGTGAGTGCTTGCCCCAAGGCCGCTTCTACTGGCCGATACAAGTGGCTGGTGACTCGGCCTTCGGGGAGCTTCTATCGGCTAATGTTCTATTGGTAGTAGATTGGGGTATTCTAGCCTAGGCTACCTCCAGGGCGCTCCTAAAGGCAAGTTTTCTCCCTCCTCTTCCCCCCCATTTCTCTTCACTTCGTGTAGTTTTAATGAACGATGTGAGAAATGGCGAGGAAATGCATGGATTAAATAGGCCTAAATTTTGGGGGCGGGGCTTAATTTCACCTCATGCTTAGAAATCATGCTGGGCCTTCCTATTGGTGGAGGCTGTATTGTTGGAGAAACACGGTAGAATCCCACCCCTGCCTTGGATGTTTTTTTTGGCTCACAAATTCGGATTGTCTCATCTCCATTCCATTCTAACAGAAGCAAAGGTACATTATTTTCATATTGCAATTATTTCCGAGCCTTCTTCAAGCCTTAGTAGGCTGGCAATGTTAGATTGCTTTTCATGCTCAAGATGCAATAGATACATCTAAGAAACTAACATGATAGATGTAATGTAGAAGACTTCTGCTGACTATTGTTTTGAAGATCTCTGACCTTGCATTTCTCAAAGTGCAGGTCACAATCACCAGGGCAGTTAGGAGACAATAAATGGAGAATTGCTAGGGAATACCTTCTGATTAAGGTATCTGAGCAAAAGCATGTTGAATGCAAAGCAGTTCAATGGTTCCTGAATTTTGAATGAAATCAGAGTGTTATATATTTTTTGTATTGAATACACCATGCTAGCCTTGAAAGAAGAAACAAATAAAAGTAAAGCTCTATGCTTTTAATCCTTTTTTAAGTCATCATTTTACTGTTTATTGTTTTTTAATGATTGGAATAGAACTCAGAGACTTCTGGATTTCTAGCCTGATGCCTCAATCATTTTTAATCTTAATCCAGCTCTAACCTCAGTGAAATCATTACTTTCATTAAGGGGAGCATTTTACACACTTCATTCAGGTGGAGCATTTTTATAATTTTAGCACAAACCACACCTTGTCTCACTCTATGAATTCAAATTGTGCTCAGTCTGGATCCAAATGAAAATGCACTAGGTGTTTCCAACTTTTGCCTATTTCTTTAATTATTGTTATGATGGGTATCACATGCGTTTGTAACACAGAATGTGTTATGCAAAGTTAGTCATTGCTTAACTATTGAAAGTTCTAGATCAAAGGTAAAGGTTCCCCTTGCACATATGTGCTAGTCGTTTCTGACTCTAGGGGGCGGTGCTCATTTCTGTTACAAAACCAAAGAGACAGCGCTGTCTGAAGACGTCTCTGTGGTCATGTGGCATAACTGAACACCAAAGGCACCCAAAACACGGTTACCTTCCCCCCAAAGCGGTCCTTATTTTTCCACTTGCATTTTTACACGCTTTCCAACTGCTAGGTTGGCAGAAGCTGGGACAAGTAATGGGAGCTCACTACATTATGCAGTGGTAGGGATTCGAACCATTGAACTGCCAACCTTTCTGATTGACAAGCTTAGCGTCTTCGCCACTGAGCATCCCTCTAACTAAGGGAGGCTAAATCCATTCCTTCAGTTTGAGATACAGAAATGGCTGAAAAAAACCTGCTTGTTTTATTGTCCATTTTAATAGGTCATTATTGTCAGACTTTTTCCTCTTACGAATATTTTCTTTCCACGCACACATCTGTCCTTGTTATTTATTAACATAGATTGACCAAAACCCACTTTCCTAAATGCACATTGCTCTTCTTTTAGAGTCTGGTGTGTAAATTTCCACAGGGCATACTTTCTAAAGCCAGTCTCTTTCTCTCATTTCTGCTTCAAAGCAGAGACGTTTATTGGGAGCAGGTTTTGATGCTAACACTAGGCTACTGTAGAATCTGGGGGTAGTGGAGTACCCCAAATGGTTTCCAATGGAATTCTTCTCATTCCCTGCTCAATTGGACTTTCCGCTGCTGCAGCAGCTACTGGATTCCCTGAAAGGATGACTCTGTTCCTTGGAGGCAAAATGACCCTAGCAAGGAAAAGCAAGTGAGGGTGCCATTTACCCATCCCTCAAAAGGAAAGAGGAAACCATGCAGGCTTGGAGGTTAATAGTGGAAAAAAATGGAGGGAAGAAAAAACAGAACTAGGCACGATCTCACCCAGAGAAGCTCTGAGTTGAAGACAAGAAAGGAGAAGCTGAAGTATTTGTGACCTAATAGAATAACAGAATAACAGAGTTGGAAGGATCCTTGGAGGTCTGCTAGTCCAACCCCCTGCTGAAGCAGGAGAACCTGTGCCATTCCAGACAAATGGCTGTTCAATCTCTTCTTAAGAACCTCCAGTGATGGAGCACTCCCAATTTCTGAAGGCAAGCCGTTACATTGGTTCATTGTTCTCACTGTTTGGAAATTTCTCCTTAGTTCTAGCTTGCTTCTCTCCTTGATTAGTTTCCATCCATTGTTTCTTGCCTTGCTTTCTGGTGCTTTGGAAAATAGGTTGAACCCCCACCCCCTCTTCTTTGTGGTAGCCCCTCAAATATTGGAACACTGTTATATCATCCCAGTCTTTTTTTCACTAAACTAGACATACCCGATTCCTGAAACCTTTCATATGTTTTAGCTTCCAGCCCCTAATCATCTTTGTTGCTCTTTTCTTCTCTCTTTCCAGAGTCTCAACATCTTTTTATGATATGGTGACCAAAACTGGATGCAGTATTTCTAAGTGTGGTATTACTAAGGCTTTTTAAAGAGGTACTAATACTTCATAATGTACTTATGTTAATATTATTATTACTAAATTAATTAGTACCAAAGTGGTACTAATATTTCTTAAAAGAAACCTATGTTTCCTAAGTCCATATCTGAATATTTAATATTCACACCTTGAATTGTTGCTGACATTGGAAAATTCTCTGTAATGTGATTTTCCACATTTGTCACTTTTGGTGGTAAAATTTGAAAATAAAAAATAATCCATTTATTCTATTGTTTTCTGCTTATTGTAAACTTACTTTTTCGATTATTGTGATAATAAATAATAGATTATATCTTGTAAATATAAGCACTGTTTTTTCTACTGATTGGAAGCAAAGTCTTTTGAAAGAACTCTAATGTTTTTGTCACCTCTGAACATTAGTTCTTATATGATTACTTTTAATTTTCCAAGACATAGAACCTACCACACAAATGTATTTGGACCACCTTCATTTATATTTAATATATATCTGTTCCATTTACAACATTTTCTCTTGAGCCTCTAGTATGTTGCTTGACTATAATAAAAAATACAGAATAAAACTCAACAAAATAGCATTTTAAACAAAACCTTTTCAAACAAATGAACAAATAGTGATGAGAAGCAAGTTCAATGTTCAAAAACAATTCTGCCCCCACCACCTCAAAAGCTGCTAATAATGACACAAGAAGAAAAGGCCAATAAAAATCTGAAGGGAGAATCTAAACGAAAGATGAGTAGCAAAAAGTCAGCTTTGAAAACTGGAAATCTCAAATCAAGAAAATACATGGGAATCGGTTGATACGGATTTTGCATCCAGGGTTGTTGTTTTTTTCAGGAAAAGCTACATAATTATAGTAATATCACAACAATTTTGATGGATTTCAAAGTGATGGTAATACAATAATAAAGTTAGAAGGGACCTTGGAGATCTTCTAGTCTTACCCTCTGCTTAAGCAGGTGACCATATACCATTTCAGTCAAATGACTGTCCAATCTTGTTTGCACAAGAGGAAAGGCTGTTATCCTAGACTTAGAATACATCAGCACACAGTGCATTAACTCCTGAGAAGCTATGGCTGCTACCTTATTTGTTATGGCATGGATATGCATGAAAGATGTGGCATCACAGTTAAGAAATGGAATAATGGAAGAGGACAGCCATAAATGATTAAAGGGCTTTCAGAAGAAAAGAGGGAAGGTTGGAGACCATTTAGCTTAGAAAAGACAAATAAGAGAGGTGCTTTCTGTTGTGTTTGGCAATAACTCTGAGTGGAATGGTTCAGTTATTGATGTCAGTGACATGAACACTATAAGATGGAGCTCAGATTAGAACCAAGATATGTATTCTGTAATAAGCAAGGAGTCTATTAATTAAAGCCCGCACATATATTAAAGCGAAAGATACCTTTTCATGAAAAAAAACTTTTTAAAAACTGGGCTGCTTTCGTGAACAATAGAAAGGTGATAAACTTTTTCCAAATCATTTTTCAAATGTTTATTCATTTCAGGGGATAAAATTATCTTCCCCTCTCACATCAAACTCATGGCTATTTCAAAATATGAAAATCAAAGGCAACAGGGAACATTCTGGAAAAAGGTGCACTCCACGGCAAAAATGAAGGGAAACATTGACAGTAACTTCATGTTTTGGGGAGACCTGAAAAACGAGTGAGGTGTGTTTGGGGTTTGTTTTGGTTGCCATGCCACACAAAGAAACATTGCTCAAGTGCATAAGTCTAAGTAAGTCGTGTTCTCTTAGGAACTTGATCTTTCCTTGTTAAACCTAATTCAGATGAAACAATGAAGTTAAAAAGAAACGTCACTTCATTATGTTCTGTAAATGCTACAATAATTTCAGTAAGTGCCTCTTGGCAGAAGCAAGCTCATATCATTAGTTCCTTTCCTAGCTGCTTTTAACTTTCTTTCCCCTCTACATGGCCTGACTTGACAGAACAACAAATAGATTGCCCATCTGTACAGATTTACAATCTGAGATCAAGGGAAAGAGGCTCACTCATCACAAGGCTAGCAAGAGTCCCATTTGTAGATTTTATGCCTTTTTACAATAATGACAACTAACAAAAGGTTGAGGAAGTAAGTTCATGAGACATAATTGCAATAACTTAATATATTAGATAGCAGATCTTTTACTGTCAACATAAACTATTGTTATTTGTTGATCTTTGTGAATCCAGCCCAAGTATCTTAGTTGCGGGCTTTCTAAATCAGTTATTCTGACAGTAAGGGAAGAAAGGTCCTATTAGAGGAAACTGTGGGTAGACAATATTCATTTGGTTTTCAGTGGCCACACTGCTTGATATCCAAGTTTAGCAAATTAAAATCAGATAGAGTAATAATGAGAGCCTTAAGGTGTATGGTAAAAGAGATGTGGTGGCTCAGTGGCTAAAACACTGAGCTTGGAAATCAGAAAGGTCGGCAGTTCGGTGGTTCGAATCCTTAGCATTGCGTAACAGAGCAAGCTCCCATTACTTGTCCCAACTTCTGCCAACCTAGTAGTTAGAAAGCCTGTAAAGGGCCTGTCACATTGGCCAACAGATGCAAAACATTTATAAAAAGGACACAGCGGACGAGAAAATGTTCCATCCGTTGTTATCCGCTCTCAAAAGGGGCAAAAATTTGCATAACAAGCGGACAAACGGAACGGAATGGACGGGGGGAAGGACCAGGGCCGGATGGAAGCGGATGTTCCATGGAAGCCTAGCGATGAAGCGGATTGGAAGCGGATGGCAACATCTGCAGGGCTTCCGGGGGAGCACAGCGAAGCGGAATGCACAGCGGAAAGAGTGGATGCAGAGCGGATGCTGAGTGGATGAAGTGATGCAGGAAGTGGAAGCCTAGTGGAAGCCTAGTGATGCCTAGCGTATGCCTAGCGGATGCAGAGCGTTCAACTGCCGATGCGAGGAGGATGCATTGCGTCAGCCCCGCAGATATAAGGGAAGAACGTGCAAGCAGGGTTACCATTCAGAGGAAAGACCTGCTGCCAGACACAGGCTCAGCCAGCCAGCCAGCCAGCAACAAGCATGGGGAAGAAGAGAAGCCTGTGGGCATCTGCTGCCAGCCCTGGCAAGAGGGACAGGGGCCACATTCCACCCCTGGCCCTGACTGCTGCTTCTGCTGGGGCTTCTGCTGCTGGGGCTGCTCGCTTCTGGTGCTGAAGCTCTGCTGGCGCTGCTTCCTGGTGCTGGTTTCTTCTGCTGGTGCTTACTCTGTGGGTGCTGCTCCTGGTGCTGGGGTTTTCTGCTGGTGTTACTCTGCTGGGCTGCTCCTGGTGCTGGTGCTTCTGCTTTGGTGGCTTACTCTGTCTGGTGCTGGTGCTTCTTGGTTTCTGCTGGGCTCTCTTCTGGTGCTGAAGCTTCCCTGCTGGCGTGCTCGGGCTAGTTCTCTGCTGGTGCTTACTCTGCTGGGCCTGCTCCTGGTGCCTGGGGTTTTCTGCTGGTGCTTACTCTGGCTGGCGCTGCTCCTGGTCCTTGCTGGTCCTTGCTGGTGCTGCTGGTGGCTCCTGGTCCCTGCTGGTGTGCTGGCGCTGCTGGTGCTTACTCTGCTGCTGCTGATCCTGGTGCTGCTGGTGCTGCTGGTGCTGGCTGGTACTGCTGGCACTGGTGCGCTGGCGCTGCTGTGCTTGCTGGTCTGCTAGGTCCTGCTGGTCCTGCTGGTCTGCTTGGTCCTTGCTGGGTCTGTTTTTGCCTGCTACTGTTGTTGTGCTGCTGCTAGCTGGTGGTGCGTCAGCTGACGGACCGCGAGAGACCTAACATGATGGCCAAGTGCAGCTTCTTGAGGTGAGATCCGCCATCGAGATAGCAGCCCCTTCACAACTCCTCTCTCTCGAGGCAGCCTCTGAGAAGCCATTCCTGCTTCTGGCCAAGAGTCAGCTCCTGTGTCCAGGCAGGTATCTGTGGAGTCGTGCCATGACGGAGAAAACCCCCAACAGCTGCATACCTGTGGGGAGCGCGTGAGGACCCCCTGATGCAGTGGAAGGCAAGGAGAGGGCACTTCCACCCAGAGGCCAAACCCAACATCCACGCAGCTCACCTGCCACCGAAAGGCAGAGAGGCAGACCGGAGGGGCAGAGCCACCACTGTCCTGCTGGAGATCAGGGACACCATCAGGCGCAGCGTAGATCTCCTCTCTCAGCTGGTGATACGGACGCCCCATCCTCCAACCCGCAAGCCCTTCCTCACGCTACATCACCAGACCCTCATGAACATGTCGGAATCACATATCAGGTGACAAAGGACAGGATCACCGGTCCTTCTTCACAACCCTCCAGACCCAGCTGAACGTCTGCTCCCGACCCAGTCAGGGTTCTGCTCCTGCCACCCGGTGATGTCCACTGCCGCTTCCAAGGCTTTCCACAGGCCTCACCTACCAAGGCTACAGCTACCAGGAAGTCCAGCAGCAAAATGGCAGCACTTCCCAGTCCAGGCACAGGTACAATCGATGTCACCAGTACACCAAGCCACTGATCCCACGCGATGCCACCGATGCACTGATGCCACCCATGCGCACAACGATGCCAGCCCAGCCAAACAGATGCCACCCACGTCTCACTCGCTCAATGCAGACCAAAGACCAGCCCACTACACTGCTGCCTTCCCTTCACCCCACAGCAAGCCCGGCCTCAGAACTGTCATCGTATTTGAACTGACACCTGCCATGTCCTGGAGGAAGGGGCTCTCAAATCACAGGACTGAAGCCAGCTCTCTGAGAGCTTCCTCCACACACCGTCCCCTGTTGTCCTCTTGGGCCAGGGACCCCAATGATGCCTCAGACCAGCACTCCAGCAGCAGCTACTCCCACAGCACCTGGAACCCTTCACCCCTGAGAACCTGGCACGCCTCAAATAGTGACCCAGAAGAAGTGCCAGAGACTGGGTGGTCTATCTGTTGACTTTATCTTTTGCTTAAGACACTTGGGTCAATTTTCTTTTAGCAGCTTGTTATTAATAAAGATATATCTTTGCTTCACACACTTCTTCATTATTTTAGTCAACTAAAGTCTTGGTGAAACTTTTAGAAATGGTTTAAGCGCTTGCATGCTTGTGGGATGGTTAAATAGCTGTGACGATGGGCAGGGATACTTTGGTAATGGGTATATAGCTGTGGGATGGGCAGGGATACCTGACCTGTGGATGGGTAATAGCTGTGGGATAGCCTAAGCCTGCCAGTGCAGCATAGTGGGACTGTATGGTCCACCCTCCCAGGTGCCATACTATGGCCTTTATTATCAATAACAATTTTATATTCATCACCAACATTTCAACATAAACACAACTCTTTATTAATGCCTGTTCATTGTGGGCCACTCCAAACATACAGGGCACAATGCTCATCTGTGTGAATGAGACAGGCTGAAGGAAGCATCCCAATTAAAGTCATCTATCATCCTGTCCTTGCCACTCCACTGCTCAGCTGGGGACTTGGCACAAGTGTTTCAGGAGGTTTGTGCTGCTTCTTCTTCACGTGAAGCTCTGTTTGGGCCTTGGCACATCACAGTGTCCTATCAGGTTCGCGCGCTTAGCTCCATTCAGCCAGGCTCCATGTCCCATTGCCTTGTTGGAGGTCCCAAGCCTGTTCTGCAACAGCTGGTACTGGGTGCGCATGAGATTGGCAGGATGCAGCTAAGCTTCGCACCAATGTTCCTCAAGGTCTCTGGGCGATTGCTGCATGGTGGTGAGAAGATACCTGGAACCTGTTGCCAGGATGCCAAAGGCAATTCTCCACCACCCGTCTTGCCCTGACACGGCTGTAGTTGAAGATGCCCTCTTCAGGGTGCAGGCATCTGGAGTGTAGGTCTTCATGAGGTTAGGCTTCTGAGCGGAAGGCATCAATCCCCCAACAGAAGTAGGAGCATATCTTGGTGTCGTTTGGCAGGGGATCGGATCTGGGAAGCCCATGCATGGAGGTTGCATTCAGCCCTCTCCTTAAGGACACTGGCATTGTATACCTGCGGATCTGAAGCTGACCGTTGCCTGAAGCATTCGATGGGACAGAACTTGTAGTCAGCACGGACCATAGGGCGAAGAGGACGATGCTGAAGAAGCCCTTGTAGTGAATAAGTGGACCCTGAGTTTGGCTGGAGCTTTGCAGGCACGTGCTTGCCATCTATGGCTCCACCAGGGTGTGGGGAAGTTCCACTTCTGATAACCACTGCTCTGCAACTTTCTTCGCAGCCTTCTTCAGTGGAGGGGCACTGGAGGAGCTCTCCAGGTATTCTTTGATGGATGGCTGCACCAACTTCTCTGACCACAATGCGTGGATGGTGTTGTGTGGCACCTTCCAGCCTACTGGCCTGCTTCCTGTACCATGGTCCCGGAGGCCAAGGTGGCAACAGAGTCAGTTGCAGCCACTTGAGCCCAGGGCCAGGCTGGGGCCGAAGTTGGTGCTCTGCTTGGTCAACCTGGGTCTCAAAGCTGTCCAAACTTCGTCAAACATGGCTGGAGGCATCCCCATGAAGTTCTGAATGCACGAGAGGGTCTTTGTTCTTCAGCTCACCATGCAGCTTGTTATACAGTCCATAACTCGCTCTTTCCTGCCGATGCCATCTTCGGACCCACACACTTCTTGGCCGCCTCCTTTTCTTTCACGGTAGAATAGATGAAAGAAGCACTGTTAGCATGCTTCCACTGTTGTAGAACGATGGTGGATACAAAAGGAGTGTGTTGATGATCCATGGTGGCAGTTGACGGAATGCTGTGGAAGAGCAAGGAGCAAAAGCAAGGCTTGAAGAGGTCGCACGCAGGGCTGCCTGGACTGAAGTGAAATCAAGTGAGTTCCTCCCCCTTTTTTAGCGAAATATCGTTTTTCCGCTCGCGTCCTCCGCATCCTCTAGACATCCTGCAGACATCCTAAATATCTGAGATAGGTCCCCTGCTGCGAGCGTTTTTTCCAATTTTAATGCTTTCTATGTGATGCTGCATCCACTTTCATCCTTTCTCCGTTCATGCCTACTCACAGCATTTGTGTCCGTTTGTCTTCGTTTCGCTTCCTCCCTGTGTTCGTTTCGTGCGAGCAGATGGTGAGTTGCATGGATGCGGCAGCACAGATTGCCTAGTGGATATAGCGGACGGCGTACACGGATGACGACGGATGTCTAACGACTGTTCGCCGCGTGATGCGTTGAGGATGCAGAACGAACGCGTTGGATACATTTTCCGCTCAAAAAAAGTTTTGAGAGCTCAAAACTTTTGACAGAACTGGGAATCTCAGTTAACGGATGCTGGACGGATAGGAGAAGGGATGAAAAACGGACAGCAGTGAGTAAACAGAAACGGAAGCATGCGTTAACCCACGGAGGCTGTTTCTCTCCATTTTACATCCTCTTTCCATCCGTTGGTGCAGTGTGACATGGGCTTAAGAATGCAAGTAGAAAAATAGGGACCAGTTTGGTGGGAAGGGAATCGTGTTCCGTGCAACTTCAGTGTTTAATCATGCCAGCCGCACGACCATGGAGATTTCTTTGGACAGTGCTGGCTCTTTGGCTTTGTAATGGAGATGAGCACCCCGCCCCCGAGCCGAAAACGACTAGCATGTATGTGCGAGGGGTGATTAGTGATCCTCACTAATGTACTTCAACCTTTCCCTGAGTAATTTTGTATGAGATCAAACAGCATAGGAAAAATAGTGGCTGAAGATGGGTGTTTGTGGGTGGGTGTAATGAAAGGGTATAATATTATAAATTTTATTTAGCCTTGTTCCAAGTAGCTTAGAATTAATATTCCCAACATATTTATCATCAGTTTTCTACTTTGAATAGTAAAAATCAAAATTCAACTTGACTATAATCTTGGATAAGTTAGAACAGTGTTTCCCATATGCTGGATATGAATCTACCATTCAGATTTGCTAATCTTCATCTGTTCCCCACCTTGTCTCTTACTGGGTGATAAATGAAGGACTGAAATATGAAGATGTTAGAAAAAGATTAAATGCTTGGTGTTTTATGAATTTTATGAATTATTATATTAAGCCAATTTCTATCTTCATTAAATCAGATACTTTTTCATTGTTCTGTTTTCTGGCTCTTGCTATTGTTTTTATGAATTGGTAAGCTTTAATAGGATTCATATATTAGATTTATATATTTTATATCAATGATTCATCTTATGCTAAAGTAATTTTGTAATTGCGCTAAAGTAATTTAAACAAATGGAATCAGATCATTGCAGATTTGATTCACTTATTTAGATTTAAATACATACAGTATATAAAGTCCCATATCAAAGTTTCAACATATAGCTTTGAACAGTAAAAAGATTCTTGTGCACAGATTGTGAATATGCATTATTTGAAAAATATTTATAAATACATATCTATAGACTATAAATTGTATGTATTCCAAAATTGTCACCAAATCAGTAGATGTCAACTCTAAACGTCTTCAGGCTCTGACCAGATGAGCAGAGGAAGATTATTTATTTTAATTTCACAGAATTATAAAATTGTGGAGTTGGAAAGGATCACAATCCAGTGCTCTGCGATGTGCATGAGAACCAAATAAACATATTAAATTTCCATTACTCTAAACTGGAATGGCTACAAATGTTTTAGAAACATAGAAAACTGACAACAGAAAAAGACCCAGTTGTCCATTAAGTCTGCCCTTTGATTTTTTTTTTATTTTTCATTTTATTTTTAATTTATGTATTGATCATTTCTTAATTATTATTTTTATTTTTTATTTATTTTTATACTTTATTTTATTTGATACTTTATACCAGTACTTCCTGATCTTTCTTGCCCAGAAAACTGAACCTGGAGTTACAATGCTTCTGGAATTGGCTAGCAAAGGGATACTGTATTGACTGGGGAAGTCAAACAGCTGATCCTAAGGTAAGGCTAATTTTTGCCACTTGAATAAAACTGTTGCATTCAAGTGTCATAACAAGGCAGCATTCTTTTGTTATCTTTGTTTTGCAATTTTTTAATCCATTATTTTTACCAACAGTTATCATCATCACCCTGTCAAACAGGCAACGAATAGTAAAAAAAAGGGAGCGCTATATCAAACCCTGCTCCAGTTAACAGCGGTGCCCCCCAAGGGAGTGTTCTAGGACCCACACTCTTTATACTCTGTATAAATGACCTTTGCAATCACTTATAAGCAACTGTGTCCTCTTCGTGGATGACATAAAATTATTCAACACCACCGACAATGCTACTGTCCTCAGAGCGACCTTGATTATGTGTCTTAGTGGTCAAACAATTGGCAACTCCAAATCTCGACCAACAAATACTCTGTCCTACACATTGGTGAAAAAAATCAGTACACCAATACAAACTAGGCGGATATGACCTCGCTGAAGATCCTCATTCTGTCAAGGATATTGGAATACTCATATCAAATGACCTAAACGCCTGAGCTCACTGTAACAGCATTGCCAAAAAGGCATTAAGAATTGTAAATATAATCTTATGAAGCTTCTCCGGAAATTTTTAATTGCTAATTAGAGCATACAAAACTATTTCCAGACCAATACTCAAATACAGCTCATCAGTCTGGAATCCGCACTGTATATTGGACATTTGAACAATTAAAATAATCCAGAAGTATTTCCCAAAAAGAGTACTAGACTCCTCTGCTTGCAACAGAATACCCTATATCACCAGGCTTGAGATTTTGGGCTTGGACAACCTTGAACTGTGCCGCCTACGGTTGGACTTAAGCGTAGCACACAAAATAATCTTCTACAATGTCCTACCAGTCAATGACTACTTCAGCTTCAACCACAACAATACAAGAGCACACAACAGATACAAATTCAATGTAAACCGCTCCAAACAAGATAGCAGAAAGTACAAGTTCAGCAACAGAGTGGTCAATGCCTGGAATGCACTACCTTACTCTGTTGTTACATCCTCTAACCCCCACTCCTTTAACCTCAAACTAACCACTATTGACCTCACTCCATTCCAAAGAGGTCTGTAATGGTCGTGCATAAGTGCACAATCATGCCTACTGTCCCTGTCCTATTGTCCCCATTTATTTGTACTTATTTTCTGTATTCTTACTCATGTTTATACTTATACCTATTATCTTGTAAGTAATTGACAAATCAAATAAATAAATTAAATAAATAATAATTGACGAATTCATTTTTTTTGTAAGCAGAAATCTCTCTGGATAAAGGTATGTATTTTTCTCATGTGGTATGAAATGACTTATAATTTTAACTGACAATCATGTTTTAGCAAAAGAGCCAACTAAGTCTAAGTTTAGATTTTGTGGTGGATCTTTGAACATAAATGCAACATTTTCTGGCTTTCTGGTGAGCTTCCTTGGCAGAGGGGCAATTATACTAAAGTAGCCTTGACTAAAACAACTATTCTTTGTAGAAATGTTAGCACATTTGTCTTAATATGATCCTTCTTACGAACTTGAAGACACCCCCCCCTTTTTGGGACACACACACACGCACCAAAATTATTATTTTTTTTAACATTTTCTGCTTTCAAATCAAACCATCACTCTATTTCCAAGGGTCTCTTAATGTGAATGTTAACTTGCTTTCCAAGTAGTTTTGCTATTTTGGTAGGAGGAACCCAAACGGATATGACTTTTGTGTGTACATTTTCCTTCCATTTTTATTAAAATAAATTAAAGAAAATACACATTTAAACTATTTGACCAGAAAATGCTTCTATACTGTACTACAGATGAAAATGGCTTATTTAAGCAGTCAGTAAATCAGAGTAAAATAAGTATTTTCTGGCTGCACATGCTTCTACATCATAGAGGGACAAAATATGATTGTTGAAATGTCTCATTTTAAAGTAAAGTATGCTTTTTCCATATTGTTATGTATAAAACTTTTATATAACTTGTATAAAAACACGTCCAAATAGCCCAAGGTTTTTTTAAAATGTTTTTTTTAATGATTTTAAAGATGGATATTTATATTACAAGGATTTTTTGAATCTTACCGGTGTGAAAAAAAAATCTTTCACAACTGGATGAACATGAACATTCTCTTGCTTTTAGTTAAAAGGTCATTTATTGGCTTTTTATGTTGGAGGAAATAAAAAAAGTTAGCCTGCATGTTCCATTAGAATTCTCATCCCTTTGAGAATGTACAAGGAGTTCTGTAGATTGACAGCAAATATGCTCGAATCTGGTCTTCAAATAATATCATTCGCCTTGTACCCAAAGAGAAGATAAATTTTAATTTCTTTATTAAAGCCAGCAACCAAAGAGCCCACTGTTAAACTGGAAAGTGAGGAAAGTTTTATGTGATGAAGGACAATCTTTCATAATATTTTTAACAGGTGTGTACATGGTTGAAAACATGTTGTATCATGAAAGTATAAATGTAGGAAGAACTTGAACATTTTAGATTCAATTCCGCATAATCACAATGTCTAACTTCAGATGTTCAAACTAAATATCTAGTACTTATTTCATTTATATCAAAATGGTATAGGCGAGGTCCCAAATGAACTGAGAAGGTTCCTAAAAATTCCTACTCAAAGATAAACAAGTGAGTCAGAACATAATGGAAAGCCTCAATACTTTTGAAATTATTATTGCTATCCAGCTATAGATCTCATTTATTCCAGTTTATATAATAAACATAATAACTAACTGGATATAAAAAGTGTATGTATTAATAAAATAAAATTAAGAATAAATATTGCTGATATACAGTACCCATACAATTTAAGATAGCATCAATATGTAATGAAATCATATCTACTGCCCTCCCTCCACTATAATTCCATTAACCTTTCCAGAAATTCTAATTAAATACGTAGGTGGTTAAAGAATCATATTAAAAAGAAGATCAACATGATAAAATCTTGACATATATTTAATCAGTGAAGCAAAATCATTAATAATTTTTTCATGATTTTGAAGTTATTAAATCATATTGATCCAAAATATACTACTTTGTAAAATCTGAAACAAGTAAAAAATATTTTCAAAAACTACAAAGAAATTATATCAAAAGTTTTCTTGGCAATCAAAAAATTATAGCTACAAATTATATTAAAATTGGAACTTCACTTAAATTTTGTTTATTATCGTAATATTATTCTAATATTATCGAAAGGTTGATGGACATCTATGATTTAAGTGTAAACTGGGTGCACTATGGCTCGACAAACATAGTGTAATTTACAAACCAAAGTAGCTATAACCTCATCAATAGCTTTCACTATCTCTTCCAATACAACAAACCCATATCTCACTCCATTGTCTATAAACAGCTTTTTAAAGCTTAATTCCATCTGAATCCGCAAAAGTCCATTAAGAGTTATCAAAAATAACAAGAAAACTATTAGCAACTCTACCTAATGAATCACTTTTCCTGAACATTTATTAATGTAAATGTAAATGAAAACATAGAATTCTGTTTAGTCCCCTAAACAGAATATCATCATTCAATTCTAGTATTTAATTCAAACCAATAAACATTACTTGAGATAGCAACATAAGTTAATTTTATAATCATTTTCCTTTCTCCTAACAATCTCTAGACCCCACAGATAATGTCCTAGCATCTGTTTCCTTTTTGTGTTTTTATTTTTTCTCACAAGTAATTGACAATATTAAGAAGTCCCTTTTTATTCAAATAAAAGGTTATCCACATCACTCTTGTGGTTTAGTTGTTTTTTTAATTGTTAGATTTGGCTATTATATCCTATATTTAATTTCTTCTGTTCTAAGTCCACATTGATATCAATTTCAATCTTATCTAGTGAAACGTGTTCCTCTTCTGTGACAAAATTTAGTTTATCTGTAACATTGGATATCTTTAAGATTAATTTCTGAGTCCAAAACTCTTCATTCTTTCTCAGTGGCTCCATTGGTGTGTTTATTTCCTTTTGGATTCTTCTAGCGACTAACTTTCAAAACATATTTTCCCCCCAAGATGTGCACTTTGAAAGTTTCCCATGGGAAGGATTCTTATAGTTAATTTCAAAGTGTTAATCTGAGTTCCTTCTGAACTCTTACTCTAATTAAAACTTTCTAAAATCAACATTCCCTTATTTGTGGTATGTTAAAACATTTATTTTACAAGTCTTAGACTTGTAATTCAAACTTTTTAAAAGATTGAAAGAGATTCACCCAATGAATACAATAATACTTGCTGTTCCAGAGATTTTCAATCTTTAAAAAGCAATAAAAAATTAAATCCAAATGATTAAGATGTTTAGATTCAGTCAAATCCATATAGGCCACTTTGACAGCTATGTGTTCAATGGAATCTTATTGAATGGGATTCAAGCCAACTGCAAAAACCTTGATTCCTGCTGCCTACTTAAAATAAACAGCTGCCTAGTGTACAAATAGTTAATCTCAAGAACTCTCCTTTCTCCAGAGAGATTTTGGCACTCTGGATTCAGCATCCACCTTCTGTTTTCAAGCCATATTGTCTCCCGCTGACAACAGTTCCCATTTCTTCATTGAAAGTCATACAATTTTAGTAACAACTTCCTGAAATGAAGGAAGTTAAATAAAATTAGTAACTTGGTCCTGTGATTAATGTGGAAGATCCATTTTTGAGAAAAGAGAGAATATGCTCTCTCTTGATATCTATGTCTTAAGCAATAAAGCCTAAGAAGTATTTCTGATACCGAAAGATGACTTGGTCTTGTAAGTAAACAAGATTTGTGTTACTTCTTTTAATATGTGTATTAAACAGCAGAATATATGTTTTCTTTTTGATTCATCTTCTCGTCCTCCTCCTAAAAATTCAAATAACAGTATCATCATTTATGGAACCAGGACAAACACATCTATAAAATTCTTTAAATATTATGTGTTTATAGGAAGGACAGTTTTTTAAACATTTTCTAATTATTATCGCTAGGAGTTTATCTATGTTCCAGCAACTTTCTGTGCTGTGAAAAATGGTTGCTAAAGCATACTATACTGTAATTTTGTTTTTAAAAAGCCACAAAAATAAACACTTTGGGGGTATTTAGAGGTATTTAGATTAAGAATCATTAGTTTCTATCTGCTAGGCCAGAATTTGGGTTTGAATTGTGTCAGATTTTTTTCAGGCCACTTTTTGGGCATAGAAGGCTATTTTCTAAATCTTGCCATTTTATTCTTCTCTCTCTGAATCTTTTTCCTTTCATTCATGGTGTGACCAGATGTCTTTAGTTTCTTTTGAATTGGACTTGAATTTGAAGAGGCCTTGACCACAAAACAGGATGAGGCTTTGCAATTATGGCAGAGAAAGAGAGAGATATAAGAAATAAATCTTGAAACAGATAATTATGTGCCACTCAGTAATTTTCCATTATGTTTCAGGTCTCATAGAAGAGATTTTTGCATTTTGGCTCAAATTGTAGCATCCAGCAGAATGAACTGGTTTTCTCACCGATGAATCAAAAAGAATGAGGTGGCTTGTAGGAGATGCAATAAACTCTCAGGCTACTTTGCCAATTTTCTTATGTTGGTACACTATTGGTAGTAATCTTTGATGCTGGCCTGGCTAACTGCCCGTGAAGATCAGTTGCTTTATGTCAATAGAAACATTTGGCAAGCAAATATTGTAATCTACCCTGAGTCACCTATATTAACATTTGTTTAATAAATAAAAATAAATAAGAAGAGCAGCATAGCCCAGGCTAGCAGAGGGCATATTCAACGTGCATGCTGATGTCATTGGTGCTGCATTGTATTGAGAACAAACTCCATGGTGGGGTGAGCAGTACTGAAACATCCATGCATGCCTTGAAGTCAAAACCAAAAGGGCAGACAGAAACAAACCAAAGATCAGATGTCGTATATCGGAACCAATTCAGCAACAGCCAATCAG
Organism: Laticauda laticaudata; assembly: GCA_004320025.1. NCBI lineage: Eukaryota > Metazoa > Chordata > Lepidosauria > Squamata > Elapidae > Laticauda > Laticauda laticaudata. The sequence goes on from BHFT01026380.1 coordinate 25,910, forward strand.
GAAGAAAACTATCAAGCAGACTGCATGAATATTTCCTGGCCATCAAGAGAGATGACCCTCTATCCGTCATGTCCATCCACAAAGATTCACAAGGACACAATTCAGTCTAACTGGGACCATAGTTATAACCCAAGCGAAGTCAAGAAGAGAAAGGGAATTCCTGGAAGCCTGATTTTCCACCAGTAAATCAATAGACAGACACAGTGACATCAACCCAATCAACCAACCACTGTGAATGAAAGAGCATCATCAAGCACAATCCTGAAGGCAGCATTTAAAGACCAACAAGCTGCCATGCTGCAAACAAAGTTTTAACTTGACAGATCACAAGAAATTGGACCACATCACATGCCACTGTTCAAATCAACCTGAAACCAGACCATGACATCATCAGAAGACATCTGGACAACAACACCAGCACTAATTGACCTCACATAGACAGTACTTAAAACCAAGGAGTATCTCAGCAATTACAGCCAATCAATCACACAACCCGAAATCAGACCAGGACTCAGAAAGGTATTTAAAGGCCAGTGTTCCCCCAGAAAAGCACAATTCAAAGCACACTGAACTGGGTGTTCACTTTGAATGGGGACAAAACGTTTGCAACCAAGTTGCTAACCTCAGAGCTCAAACCAACAACACAACTACTGACCCAAGCTACTAAAAATCAGACTTTTCATGCCTTGAACTTCCTAAACTAGCAAGCACATGGAGGAGAATGTGGTCCCATTGCCAATAATGCAAAACTAGTCTTCCACCAGGCCTGCTGTCTTTGATCCATGGAAGTGATGGTGTTGGTGTTGGTGTTGGTGCTGGTGTTCAGGCGGCAAAACATTCTTAGCAAATCAACTGGAACTAGTAGCAGGAACTGATACTCTGGATCCATAATTTTTTTTTTCCTGGGCATGCTATCTAATGACAGCTATCAAAGCAATTATTATTATTTTTTGCTGCTGCCGCTGTTTTGTAAGAATAAATGACTGGTCAGCAAACCACAGCCTGCACAAGCTCTGGACATTTCAGGCTTGCCCTGTCAAAATTTGGCAGACTACCAAATGGAAGCACAAATTCCTGCCGTTATAACAGAAACTGAATAGTGCTAAACATCCAGGGTTTAACACATCAAAAATATCCTCATCCCACCCACCCAGAAGAGGGAGTAGAATTGGGAAAATGTTCCCCTTAGTGAAGTTATAAGGTCATCATCCCACCTGCTGGGGCCCTTGATTACAAAAAATTTGACTACCCCTGCCCAGACTAATATTATACTGCTACCAATGGCATTTTATAAGATACTTTTAGGTCTCCTGTCAAATCATTGATTTTTTTTTTTTTGAAGACAGATATTTCCCAAAACAGACCGCAGTGAATGCTCAAATGCCTTCACATTTATCCTCTGACTTTTGGAATAAGAAAGAATCTTTTTTACTAAACTAAAAATACCCCCCTCCTTTTACTGTATCCTCTTGACATTAATATAATACTTATTATTTTTATTGCAGGAATTGGTTTTTGAATGCATCTGTACAGTTGTTCCTCTTAGTGTCTTCTTTATCATTTCTGCTAGTCACTATTAACACTGACCTTACTATCCAAGAGATCAGATTCAGAGGCTGTACCCTCTTGCCCCCCCCCGGTTCACCATCTGAAGAGCTTCTCAGTCTTCGGCAAAGATCCTATCTAACTAGCCTAAGTCTGCTCCTGGGTTGTTGCTCATTGTGGGAAGAAGCTGCAAAGTGCATGGGCCTTTCCTGTGTCTTTGTTAGTTGCATGCAAACAGGTGTTTTCAAGTTGGATCAGCAACCTTTGTTCTCTGACACAGTGAGCAGTGAGAATAAATGGCCATTTGAAGGATTGAAAAGGCATGTCCTGGCTCTATGAATTGCTACCCATGGGCTTGTTGTGCCTAAAAGCTATGAGAAAATAGTGCTCTTGTTTACAATACTGTGAGGAAGCAAAATGGTCTTTGAAATCTGGGAGGTGAGCTTTGTACCAAAAGTGAGCCTCCTGCTGGTTTAAGTGTGTATATTAATGGATTATAGATAGAAGAGTGATCTGTAATGCAATACAGTATTTCATACAAATAGTCTGGTTTTTTTTCTTAAATAAAACAAAAACAAGAAAGATTGAAATCTTCTGGAGAAAGATAAATAAGGGAGTCCAAGAATCAACAAAAATTTATTCAAACTTTTGGATTTTTCACCCCACTCATCCTTTGCTCTAATAATGTGAGCATGGCAATCAGACTTCACACTTAGGTCTGTTGTGATATATTTGCACACAATTTGAGTATCTAAGTGCTATTGAATGAAGCTATCAAGCCTGTATTCCAGTCACCACGCTTGGACAAATCAAAGTAGATTGGAGTATGTTCTGGAGAACATTGAAAAGGCAATGTAAACAAATACACGAAAAGCAAAACTTTCAGAAGCAAAGAAAAACACATGATGTTATTCAGTAATTAGATTTCTGAAAGTCTTTTAACATTGCACATACATGCTTTGAAATTAATACAAACGGCCATTCAACTGGGAAGCCTTCTCCAGTAGCAGTCTGGTTTTTAAATCGGAAAACAGGAAGCAATTTATGTTCTTTTCTTCTGACAAGAATATCATGTCCAGCTTTTATTTTGGTAGTAATTTTCCACATTGCAACAGAACTATTAAAAAGTCTATGCCATTTCATTAACTGTAATGGACGGCCAAAATAGAATTTAGATGGGTTACTTTGGATGTCTAAAAGCCATGCCATGCTAATCCAAGTCAAGCTTTCTAAATGAAATTGTTGGCCAAACTGCCCGATTCAGATCCTAATGGACAGTCATGGACATTTAATGTTTTTCTAACACACTTTCAAGCAACTCTACCTAAGGTCAATGTTTGCTTTGGGGAACTGTGTAGTGTGCTTGGATTATGAAATGGCTGTGGAATGCAGGAGACCAGGAGGCACTTCCCATTGGCTGTCTGTGATGTCATCTTCGTGGGTAAACTCCAGTAGTGCTTTAAGCAATTCTGACATTACCTCTTTTGTTTTCCTAGTGTAATTCCACTTGAGCAGGAGTTTAGACTGAGGCCTTTTCACTAGGAAGTTCAGCAATGTTGCTGGGCAAAAGGGAAAGGTGAATAACTCTCTGTTCCCAACAAACATCAGCACACACTGGGTTTTCTTTACATCTCAAGAACCTTAGATGTTTGAGGTAGTGAAAGGAGGTTTCAGGTAGGCCACCACTGACCTCACTTCACAAGATTCACTTTAGGTTTCAGTTTAAGGCAAGTATCTGAAAACAGATTAACGAGGCTTCATTGCCCATTTTCCATCAAATATACATTTCAATTTCTACATTTGATTTTTTTTTTTAGTTAACAATCTACAGCAGGCCAGCCATTGCGTTGTTTTTTTTTTTTTTTTTTTAAAGCAAATGTCTAAACTTTCCATTTCCAGAGACTATATGGAATATTTTACCATCAAAATTAATCAGATTTCTGGAACAAGGAAATAGAGAAAAAACGGTTAATCTTCCAACTCAAAAGTGAGCTGTTAGGTCGGTTGCCCCATCAGAAAGGAGGCTTGGGAAAGGAACAGCATGTTGAATTTAGGATGTTACCATCAAAAAGGCCCTTGTCCCTGTCATTATAATCTGCATCTTGGATAGCCACAGGCATCTCCATTAAAGATATCAATATGTCAGCAAATGCCATGAAGACAAATAACACTTAAAATATCCTGACGAGGAAGGTCCTTAAACTCAAAACCAGTATTTTGAAATCAAACCCAGAAATGAAAAAAGAACCCTTTTCTAGATGATAAAACACTGGAGTAATGTGGTTATCACATGGAATCCAAATAAATAGCCTGCAGGCAATGGTGGGATTAAATAATTTAACAACCAGTTCTCTGCCCTAATAACTGGCTGGGTGGGCATGGCTGGGTGTGGCCAAGGAGTGTGACAGCAGTCAGTCTCCTGCAGCACTCTGCCAGTCAAAATGGGGCGCGGGGGTTAATTATAAAATGTGGGCTTTGCTTCGTAACATCCAGATACAGCGAGCAAGGAGTGTGTGAATAGCACGGACAATACATTTTTGTTTGGTTATGAAGAACTATCTCCAAAGTCAGATATACACTAAATGTAGACTAACTTTTAGCTACACATCTTCCCAGCAAACAGCAAATTTTGAGGTAAAAAGGATTCGTTTTAGGATGAGTAACCACAGTTACTCATGTTGGAGGTTCCTAAAGGAATGCTGGAAACCTCTAATTTTAAAAAACATTTGAGGGAGAGGTGCAGAATAGCCCTTCTCTGCCTGAGGCTGTAGAGACCTGACACCAATCAAAACATTGTTTGTGAAGCAACTGATCAACACTGACAAGATAAACCTCTAGTATATGAAAATAAGAGCAAGTTCCACTCCCTTCTAGTACTGATGATATTACATAGTTTGGTAATGAAATATTTGCAAGAAAACCATCAAGCTCAGAGAGCACCAAGGACCCCATGATCTACAAATATTCTATTCTATCAGTTTATTCTATTCTATTCTATTCTATTCTATTCTACTTTTTTGATAGAGGGACTCAGAGCCTGCCTTATATGAGATGGCTCCCAGTGGATTTCATTGTAAATTTTGATATGATTTCTGTAAATAAGGAATATAGAACTGCATACATGTAAGTACCCATGAAAACTTATATATATATTTCTCACCATGAGAATTATATTATATATATATTCCATTATATATATATAACTCTTGCTTTAAGATTAACATTTGTCTACATTATTTTCATTATCCCTTTTATTTAATCATCAAAACCCAGAACAACTTTTAATTTCAGTTCCTCACAAAAAGTCCTGTAATGGTTCATATTGCTTTAATCATTATTTGTTAAGGAAACCACAACTGATTTATTTAATTGCACCAAACTCTAAATAAAACAGGGATGGGAAATCCTAAGCTGTAGTGTAGACCCATGGTTCTCAACTTTGGCAGCTTTAAGGTGTATGAGCTTCAATTCCCAGAATACCCAAGGCAGCGTGAAGTTTGCCCATCTTAAATGTGCCAAGAATGAAAAATGCTGATCTAGAGAGAGGGATTTTTCCATTCCTCTTTTACTGATTCTTTCTTACTTATAAGCAATAATAATGCAAATTCCTCACCTGCACCCCATTCCAGAGCCATCATAATGCAATATCCTCACTTCCACCCCATTCCAGAACAACCACCATTCCCTCACTAACCTGCTTTCCAGCTCCATTCTCTTGCATGGAGGGCAACAAAAGAAGACCATGTGACTACCAGTTAAAAAAAAGTTCAGTCAGATCTTCCAACTTCTTGGGGAAAATAATATCTCACCAAGTTGGAAGGTCTGATTGAACTGACTGATCAGCCTCCCAGCTGATCGGTGCAGCTGGTCCATTGCCACCTGCCAGCTGATCAGTCCGGCTCCCAGTCATGCCTTGACAGTCTCCCCACCCTGAATGGCAACCCCCAGTGGGCATGGCATGACGTGGCCAACTGGTGGTGAGAAGAACTGATTTGCTGAACTACACAAAAAATCAACAACAGTTCGGCCAAACCGACATGAACCAGCTGAATTCCACCATGCTTGCAGGTATTCCTATTGGACCGATAAAGAGTTTTCAAACGCAGTTTATAGGCCTCCCTTTGGTTGGGTTCTGCTATGTAAAACAAATTTCCTTTTTCATTTTCTCACTGGAAATGACAAAAGACTTCGTAGTGTTTGGAGCTTCTTTGCCACGTGGCTCTATTTCTCACCATGAGAACTAGAAACTTACCCCTCTACTGGTGTTGTTTTATTTTGTTTGTCTGGTATTGAGCTGTGAACCAGCTGCAGATCAAGAGATTTGCGAGAATTATTGCAATGTCTGTTTGCGCTTTAGCCGGAAAAGCCACAGCAGCAGCTTTGATCCTGCTTTGTTAGTTTTTGATCAAGTGACCTCTGTATATAAAAAAGAGGGCTTGTGAGGAAACCCAGCTCCCATCACACAAAGGATGTTCTGTATCTTGCACAGTAGTTGTTCTCTTTCAGGGTGGCTTCCACTGCTCCAAAGGCATATTTCATGGAACAATTCACAGCATCAATGGAGCTTCTTAGAAAATGGGTGCTAAGTTTGTACAACGGAGTTTGTACGAGGGCAGACATTTGTTTTCACTACATGTCAAAGCCTTTTAATTCTGAACCAAGACTGAGTGGACTTATTTAGGCGGACCAGGAAGAAGAACTTGAAAACTGCAACAATTGCTGCTTCAGAGTTCATTTATTGCAAGGAACTCTATGGTTGGTTTGTGTGATTCTGTGGTATTCATGGTGGACATTTTCTTCCTCCTAATAATCAGCAGACAAGAGGAAACCTTGAGGAATAGCATGCAAATTTCATGGAACTAGAGGCTGACGGGTTTTTTTTTTTTTTTTTTATGTTNGAACTAGAGGCTGACGGTTTTTTTTTTTTTTTTTCTATGTTCTCCTTTAAAAGGATGTAGAAAATATATTATTTAAGGTAGTATTACCTTTTTTCAGTTGGGGATTATGTTTAATTATTTTGAGTGGGCTTCAAGGGCCACAGCCCGTGTGGTGGTGATATGTGAGAAAACAGCACTGTCATTTTCAGATTCTGTGTATATGTGTGTGTGTGTAGGTGTGTGTGTGGTTGTGATTATGGATGAGTGGGAATGTTTAAAGGTAAAATAGATATGTTTTGCATCATTGAGGTTTTATAAATTTTAATCTTTTTTAACAAAATGCAATCTTGGGGACTTCTGAGCCCACAATAGTGAGTATAGTGGTTGCTCACTCTGTTTTAAACAAATAAAGATAAATTCTGATTAAAACATTTAAAAAGGTAGGGAAGTGTTTTTAAAAAGATAATTTGTGGCTCTTTAGATGTTACTGAATTACAAGTCTCCAGAACCTCCACTAGTGGGGCATGTAGGCTTGATTGTTCTGGTTCAGCAACATTAGGGGAACTGCAAGATGTCCTGTCCATGTGCAATTATGCGGAGTATTCATTCACTAAGTTTGCAAGTGGCATATTGTTCCAAATGAAATGTTAGGGTGTTTTGAAAAACTGTACAACAAATATACATGCATGTCCAGCTCTTGAATCTGTTTTCATCACAGGTCTTTTGATTATGTAAAACATCTCGAAAATCAAATAATTATCAGAGGAATAGACCTCCTAAAGCAAACATGCTTTAGTTCGACAAAATACTTAAAATAACACTCAATGCTGTTCTGTAGATTGCACTAAACAATAACTCAACAGTTTTCTAGAAAACCACAACCTGACCATCTGCCAGGAGAAGTAATAGCTCTGTATGTCATATATGAATTTAGAGTGAATTCCTTCACTCTAGGGTGACAGGACTAAATCATTAAGAGACAAATCCCATCAACATATCTGCATTAAGGGCTTGTAATATCAGGCTTTGGAAACATACACAAGCATGGAATGCTACTGGTTCTGCCTGGTTCTAAAGAACCAGTAGCTCTGAAGAGTAGCAGACATTGAACCAGTTCTGTTTTTGCTGCTGTTTGGGCCACCCGCCCACCTGGGCTCTTACCTGACCTTTATTTCCTGTGTTTTCAACCTCAGCTGCTTTGCGCAGCACAGCTGAGGTTGAAAAAGCAGGAAAAAAGAGGCTTTTCAAATGCTGCACACCTGCGTGCAGCACTTTTCAGCTGTCTGGGTGGCAAAGCTTAAGGTGTTTTACACACGTGCACAGCAAAACGTAGTCACTGAACTAGTAGTAAAACCAGTTGAATCCCACCTCTGAACATACCTGACACTCCAGCATCAGAGTAGGTACCTCAATAGTCTTGATGTAGTAGCATTCTAAGACATTTCAGTCTTCCACTGCAAAAGTTTGAAAAGAAGTAACTAAATTGTTTATTTATTATAGTCATTGATCCAAAAGGATAGAAAATAGTTTGTTCATGTAATATCTTTCTGTATGTAAAGCCTTAGTATAAATTATTTATTCTCTGAGGACCCCAAAAGTGCTTTTTCAAGAGGCAACTGCTTGACTTTCTGCTTTTTCTTTGAGGACATTTCACTTTTCATCCAAGAAGCTTCTTCAGATCTGACTGGACAGTGAGGAATGGAAGGATTTATATTCCTTGCAGACAGCTGATCATTTGCATTCTTTTAGCAAATCATTAAGGCCATCAGGGGTTTTATGTGTGTCACTAGGGTCACCTGAGTAGTGCAAATGAGTGTGGAGCCTTCTTGGAACTGTTGAAAGGACTGTGTTGGAGACCGGAGATATCTCTTCCCCTCTGTTGAGAGAGGGCTGTTCAGTTTTGACACAGATGGCCTCTTTTATCCATCTTTCACACCAGCAGTCCTCTCTGGACTTTGATGTCTTCAAAAAAGTGGCCTTTGTTTTTTAAATACAGATGAACTGCTGAATCTGGTCCTGATGGATTTGTTCTCTTACATTGTGCCATGAGTTAATGAAGAGTTTACAACTTCAGCAACAGTGTGGTCAATGCCTGGAATGCACTACCTGACTCTGTTGTTACATCCTCTAACCCCCCACTCCTTTAACCTCAAACTATCCACTATTGACCTCACCCCATTCTTAAGAGGTCTGTAAGGGGCGTGCATAAGTGCACCATTGTGCCTACCATCCCTGTCCTATTGTCCCCATTAATCGTACCTATTTCCTGTATTCTTACTCATGTTTATACTTATATCTATTATCTTGTAAGAGATTGACAAATAAAATAAAACAAATAAATCAAGTGGTTTTGTTTCCCCGATGTACAGATCTGCACATGGTTCACTGCATTGTAATGCATAGGCCATGTTGCTCAGACACAAACTCTTGAAAAAGCATCTTTAGGACAACCATGACTTGGATAACCAAGAATCTCCATCGGCATTCTTGGAGGGCATTGCTCCCTATAAGAATGTCTATGGCGTACCTGGAGTCTTAAGTCGTACTTTCTGATTGAATGATATTGAGGGTCTCTGTATTAGTAACAGATACCTTAAGAAATCCAATGTTGCTAAATCTGATTAAGTTAAATGGACCAACTCCTTCTGGGGTCCCATTCATTCAAGAATATCTCCTAACCAGTTCCTCAAAGCAGGCGTTTTCAGTTACCCCTCTCATGCTATGAAAGGTTGGGAACCTTCATTTTGTATCTCTTCCTGATAACTTCTGCTTATATTGTATGTGGGTCTCAATATTATTTTGGAAGGGATTATTTCTGATTTATGTAGTGGTTTTAATTGTCAACTGCTCAGAGCCTTTTGGAAAAACAGATACATAAATGGAACAAACCCCAAAATTTATGCAGACTTTTGGGGAGTCCAAATGGCCTTCCCCAATAGTTGTTTCATTCAAAACAGCAACACAGTTTAAAAAGTAAATCTGTATGTGTCTTTCTTGTATGCTTACAAAAGTATTAGTGGGGTATGTATTTCAGAGAGTAGATTCAAATTTAGTTTAGTTGTTTCTTAGATATACAAATGTTGCATAATGCTGTTGCATAATTTAAATATCTCATTTGCATTAGCTTACAAGAAAAACCATGGAAAGGTAATCAACATCCCAAGACTCATTAATTCTACTGATTTATAATGATGATTTTTAAGATCATTATGAAAGAATAACATATGTTTGAGGACAGGCTACCCTAACACTTTGATGTCTGTTGGCCTATTTGGCAGACAGTTGATAAAGACAGGATCATGTGACCATGGGAAAAATTTGAACAGAACACTAAATTTGTTACACAGGAATCAAGGATGGATATGTTTATTCCATAAAACACAGTTTATATAACTTTAGTTTATGAAGCCTCAATGGAACTTGAGAAATGAGCTTTGAAAAGTAGGTTTACTCATAAAAGATGAGTGATTTTAAGTTAAATGCAAGATGGCATTCTCCCAACCATCCTGTTCAGCAGCTAGAAGTAGGGTACATATACTCACTATTTGTACACTTACTAGACAAAAGAATAGAGACTGAGAAGCTGACCAAAAAGACATATTTGGAAACTTTATTTTCTATATCTTAAATATTTTATTAATGACAAGTTTTTTCTCTTCACTTACTTATCAGAAAAAAAATTAAAGTAAGGAAGAAAATGTGATTTAAAAATTTAGCTCACTTTCCTGCATACCTACCAATTCAAAGTCTGAAAAACCTTTCACACAATGAAGAAAGGGGTTTTGCTTTAACTGTTTTGCCTACTGCTACCTATGCATTAGTGCCAAAATTTAAGACTCGTTAAGCCCATGTCACACCGAACCAACAGATGCAAAGCTTGCCATCCGTTTGAAAACGCGATGTACTCACTGCCTCCGTTTGGCTTCCTCTCTATCCGATCCGTTCCACCGCATCCGTCTATTGACATTTCATCCAGTCTCAGAAGTTTTGGGCTGCAAAAACTTTTTGCGTGGAAAAATGTATCCAGTTCGTCCGTTATGGCATCCACTACGCATCCTGTTACGCAATCTTTATCATCCGCTATAATCCGCTTGGCGTCCGCTGCGCATCGCGCAAACTCGCCATCCGCCCGGATGCCAGGGAGGAAGCGGAACGGATGCGGAACAGATGCAGAACGGATGCAGAACGCGATGCCAAGGCCGGAAACAAAGCGTTTAAAACAGAAAAAACGTTCGCAGAGGGGACCTATCATCGGATATTAAGAATGCCTAGAGGATGCCCTAGAGGATGCAAAGGGACACCTATACTGCCTATAAAAAGGGGGATGCAACGTCGTCTGCATCTCACTTTCAACCAGCAGCCCAGCTGTGCAGACCTCTGCAGCCTTCTCTGACTCTTCTCTTCCACAGCATCCAGTCATGTACACCGTGGATCCGTAACCACAGTCCTTTTGGCAGCGCAACATCTTCTGCAACAGTACGAAGCCATCTAACAGGCTCTGTGAACTCTAACTTTCACGGGAAGAAACGAGGCGGCCAAGAAGCGTCTGGGTCCGAAGATGGATCTGAGAAGATAGAGTACTTGGACTGTATACCAGTGATGGTGGGCTCAGGAACGGACACTCGGCGTTCCAAAACTTCATGAGGATGCCGCCAGCCATGTTTGATGAAATTGTGAGCGCCTGACACCCAGGTTGACCAAAGCAGACACCAATTCGGCCCAGCCTGGAACCTGGGCTCAAGGTGGCACTCACTCTGTGCCACCTGGCCTCGGGACCACCTACCAAAACCATGCAGTACGTCTGGAGGGTGCCACACACACACCATCAGCATGTGGTCAGGAGAAGTGGTCCGGCCATATGATAGGAGGACTCCTCCAGTGCCCCCCACTGAAAGATGGAAGAAATTGCAGAAGCAGTGGTATCAGAGGTGAACTTCCCACACACCGTTGAGCCATCGATGGCAAGCACGTGGCCTGCAAAAGCTCCAAGCCAATCAGGGTCACTTATTTCAACTACAAGGGCTTCTTAAGCATCTCCTCTTCGCCATGGTGATGCTGACTACAATTCATGTACATCGATGCTTCAGGCTAACGGCTCCTTCAGATAGCCGGTATACAGCCAGTGCCCTTAAGGAGGGGCTGGAAGGCAACATCATCGTGGGATTTTCCAGATCCAGACCCCCTGCCCAACGACACGAAGATGTGCCCTACTTCATCTGGGGGATGATGCCTTCTCTCTCAGAACCTACCTCATGAAGCCTACACTTCCAGATACCTGACCCTGAAGAGAGGATCTTCACTACAGCCTGTCCAGGCAAGGCAGGTTGTGGAGAACGCCTTGGCATCCTGGCCAACAGGTTCCAGTACTTCTCACCACCATGCAGCATTCCAGAGACTGTGAGGAGGAATCGTGGAAGCTTGCTGCATCCTGCAAATCTCATGGCACCGCTACCCATCTTGCAGAACAGGCTTGTGGACCATCAACAGGAATGGGGACATGAGCCTGGGAATGGGAGGCAAGGGCAAAACCTGATTGACGCTAGTCATGTTGCAAGGCCCAACAGAGCCTCATGTGAAGGGAGAAGCAGCCAACCTCCTGAGAACACTGGTGCAACTCCCCAGCTGGAGGCGTGGAGTGGCAAGACAGGATGTAGATGTTAATGGATGTTCCTTAGCCTGTCTCACACACGGATGAGAGTTGGGCCATGTTATGTTGGAGTGGGCTACAATGAATAGGGCATTAATAAAGAGTTGTGTTTTTTTCAAATGTGTGATCAATGCTTAATTGTTTATTGATAAAAAAGGGCCATAGGTGTGGCACCTGGGAGGTAGAACCACTCAGTCCCACTTATGCTGCACTGGAGCTTTTATCTATCCCACAGCTATTAGCCATCCGCAAAGGTATCCCTGGCTCATCCACAGGTATCTCTGCCCACCCACTGCTATCTTACGCCATCCACAAAGCAATGCAAAAAACTGGTAAGGCCAATTCCTAAAGTTTCCACCAAGACTTTATTAAAAAAAGAAATGAAGGCAATGTGTGCAATCAAAGATAAACTTTAATTGAACACAAGGTATAAAAAAATGACCCAGGTTCACAGTGTCCAAATAAAGTCCACAGGTAACAGCTACCCAGTCTCTGGCACTCTCTTTGGTCACTCGGCAGTGTTGCCAGTCTCAGGAAGTGAAGGGTCCAGGTGCTTGTGGTGGTGGGTGGTGCTGGAGTGCCTGGCCCGAGAGGACAACAGGGGACGGTGTGTTGAGGAAGGTGTCCGAACAGCTGGATCAGCCTCATGATGCTGAGATGTCCTTCCTCCAATGCCATGGGGTGTCAGCCGCCAGTACTGATGACAGATGTACTGAGGCCCAGGCTTGGCTGTGGGGTGAGGAAGGTAGTAGTGTAGTGGGGCTGTCCTGGCCCTTTTTCCAGCTGGGTGAGGACTGGTGGGGTGGCATCATTGGCGTGGGTGGCATCGCTGTCGTCCGGTGGCCATCATTGTCGTGGGTGGATCGTTGGCAGCAGTGGAACCGGTGGCAACGGTGTCGCCGATGGACTCTTGTGCCTGGACTGGGGAGGGCTGCTGCCTGTGCTGTCGAACCTCCTGGTAGCTGGTAGCCCTGGTAGGTTGAGGGGCTGTAGGAAGCCCTTGGAATGGGAGGGACAATCACCTGGGGTGGAGTGGAGAGCAGACCTGGACTGGGTGGGAGCAGGTTTCCTCTGGGTCTGGAGGTTGAATGAAGCGCTCCGTGATGCCCGGTCCTTCACCAGCTGGTACTGTGGATCCGCCATGTCCCTGAGGTCTTGGTTGACATAGGTGAGGAAGGGCTTGCGGTTGAGATGAGGAGTCCGGTTGGACCAGCTGGCAGAGGAGATCTATGCTTGGTGCGGATGCGTGTCCGTGATCTCCAGCAGGACAGTGTGGCTCAGCCCCATCCTGCTGTCCGCTCTCTGGCCTTTCTGCGGAGGCGAACTGGGGTGGTGGATGCGCTAGGACTGTGCTGGACTCGATGTCTCCTCCTCCCACCTGCACCAGGAGTCCTCTACGCACTCCACACCACGCTTACCACACCTTCCGCGGTTCTCGCGTGGCACGCTCCACAGAAACGCTGCCTGGAGACAGGACTTGACTCTCGGGTGGAAGAGACTGGCTCTCAGGCAGGCTCTGGAGAGAGAGGGTAGTGAGAGGGGCTGCTGTGCTCCTGGTGGTGGACCTTCACCCTCCAGGAACTGCACCTGGCCCATTCACCTAGGTCTCTCTGTCTGTCAGCTCACAGTGGGCCCTGCCAGATTTCTTGAGGTGCAGCTTCCCGTACCAGGTGTGACATATGTTCCACCAGCCGAGGAGCACCTCTGAAGTGTAACCCATACTCGTCTGCCTCTCTCTTTGCAAGCAGCCCTGCTTCCGCTTGGTGTCTCATGTTACAGCCGGTGTGCCCTTCCGCCACAGATAGTCGTTCTCTCTCAGCCACTCCAGCACCGTCATCCCTCGTGCGCCTCCTCAAATGTAGTTATTGCCTCCTCTCCCGTTCCCCGTATACGCCTCTCCTCCCTTTGCTGGACCAGATGGGCCCCTCATCAGAGGGGCTCCAGGTAGTTGGGCTCCTCCTCCAAAACCACCAGCAGCACAGCAGCACCAGCAGGATCATCATTACATCATCATCAGTCGTCATCCTCACCAGCAGGATCATAATCCATCATCATCATCAGCAGGCAGCAGCAGCAAGCAGCAGGATCCATGCAAACATCATCATCAATCAGCAGCGGCCAGGCAAGGAATCAGCAGCAGCAGGACCATCGGACCAGGGGATCAGCAGCAGTAGAGTTAGCACCAGCCAGGTCCAGAAGTCAGGACCAGGATCACGAGCAGGACGAGCAGGACGAGCAAGTCAAGGAGCCACGAGCAGACGAGCCAAGTCCAGGAGCACGAGCAGGACGAGCAAGACCAGCAGGACCAAGAGCAGCTTCAACAGAGTAAGCCCCAGCAGAAGCCCAGCACCAGCAGAAGCACCATCGCCAGGAGCAGCTTCAGCAGAAGCCCCAGCAGAAGCCAGAGTCAGGGGCAGGGTGCGGGGAGGTTGGCCCTGTCCCTCTTGCCAGGGATGGTGGCAAGCTGCTGAGGCTTTGTGCTCTCCTCCCCATGGTTGTGGGGTTGCTGGCTGGCATGGAGTCTGGCAGGCACAAGGCTGGCAGAACCAGGCCACGAAGGCTGGCAGCGCCAGGCACCAAGGCTGGCAGAAGCCTGGCAGGTAGGCTGGCAGGAAGCCTGGCAGGAAGCCTGGGCAGGTAGGCTGGCAGGAGGGCTGCAGGAAGCTGCAAACAAAGCCTGGCAAGGAAGCCTGCAGGTAGGCGATGGCAGGAAGGCTGGCAGGAAGGCATGGCACGGAAGCCTGGCAGGTAGGCTGCGCAAGAAACGAAAGCTGGCAGAAAGCCTGGGCAGGAAGGCAGGCAGGACAGGCACCAGGCTGGCGGCAGGAGGCATGCAGGCAAGGGCAGGCAAGGAACTCGAAGTGTCCAGCAGCAGGTCTTTCCTCGGAATGCTGGCCACGCTGTGAGCTGCTTCCCTTTATATTGGGGGGCTTAACGCAATGCATCCCCCGCATGCGCAATTAACGCTCGGCATCCGTTTCCGCCTTTCCGCTGTGATCCGCTTTTAATCCGCTGTGCATCCGCTTTATCCGCTGTGCATCTGCTCGCATCCGCTGTATCCGTTCCGCGTCCGCTTCGCTGAGGCCCCCCCAGAAGCCCTGCGGTTCGCACATCCCGCTTCCATCCGCTGGGCTTCCTTCCGCATCCGCTTTGCATCCACCCTGCCTCCTCCCCGCGTCCGTGTTAATCCGCTCCGTTAATGCAAATTTTGCCCCTTTTGGCGCTGATAACAACAGATGGAACATTTTGCTCATCCGTTGTGTCCTTTTTGCATCCGTTGGCCGGTGTGACATGGGCTTTATTAGCTGAGAATTGGATATCTCAAAATTAGGTGGTAACATTAAAGAGGACTGAAAACCTCAAAAGAAAGTCCCAAAAGATTGCTTAAAGTGGAAACATTTATTCGGAAATATAACATCCCTATCATTCTTTTTAATAGTAATTTTGTTATAAATTACAACTGAGACAAGAAAAAGAAAAAGAAAAAACAGAAGGTGCAGAAAAGAAAATAGAAAAGAGAAAGAAAGAATATATAAAGAAACTACTTCCCCCTTCATTACAATAATATAAATAATTTTAGTAACAATAGCTTCTCTTAAAATACAGTAATTTCTTCTTCCCATATCCCCTTTCTTATTGAGCAGTGAAAGTCCATTAAGAGTTAACAGAGACAATAACATATGCATTTTAATCTTGATCAAATAAACCAACTTTGTATTCTTTCCATTTACATTTAATAATCTTTATTTTTTTTATCCCTTCAAAAAATGTTCTACAACTTGAGTTCATTTTTATCTTTCCCAAAATTCTTCAAAGCTTTAACAATTATCCTATCAATCTAATATAGGAAACTTATCCAGGTCACTCTCTTGGTTTATTTGTAAAATCCCTTTTAACTGGTAAGACATCAGTCAGTTTTGTATGCCCAGTGTAACATCTTTTTCCATATTATTCTTGTAGATCGTCATTTTTAAATCCACTTTCACACCTATCCTTAGTTTAGAATTAAAACCTTCTAAAGATTCTTATGAACCTAGAAGTCAAAAAGAATATCTACATTTATGCTGACTGGAAAACCCTTATGGACTTTTTTGTGTAAAAGAGAAAAAACAATGAGCTTGTGATCTATGGCAGTGATGGCTAACCTTTTTGTTGTGGTGTGCTAAAAGTGTGTGTGTGCCGGAATCCACAATGCAATGTGCCCTGCCCCCCTGCGCATGCATATGCAATACCCCGCCCTACCCTCTTACCTGCACTGTGCATGTGCACACCTCCTAGCTGATTTTTGGCCCATTTGAGGCTGTTTTCACCTTCCCGGAGGCTCGAGGGAAGCCTCTGCAGCCTTTGGAGGCTGAAAAACAGGCCCATTTCAGCACTTCCAGTATTTCTGGAAGGCCCGTTTTTCAGCCTCCCAAGGCTGCAGAGGGTTCCCTTGATCCTCCGGGAGGGCGAAAATGGCCTCAAATGGGCCAAAAATAAGCTGGGAGGTGGGTGCATGCACAGTGCAGGTAACTTTGGCTGGGGCTCATGTGCCGACACAAATGGCTCTGCTTACCACCTGTGGCATGTGTGCCATAGGTTTGCTATCACGGATCTAGGGTATTGCCAATTAGACAGAATAGATTATTGAAAGAAAAGAACCATAATATAACTGTAGAGAAAAAAGTAAATCTATAATTCTATTTATAACATTTATATAAACAGAAACTGCTTCTTTATATCTTCATTTTTTTCTATTTTTCTTCTACCTACTTCTTATTTTGCTTCTTGTTTTTGCACTTTAGTTTTCTTTTGCTTCCTTTTTCTTTTTGTTATTTTACTTTAGTTTTGATTCATTTTTATTTTTTTTAAACCAATAAAATATACATTTTTTAAAAAAATGACCCCAGACGTAGAGTGTTTAATTCTTCTCTTGGTTCTCACTTCATTCTTTGGCAATGTACATTTCTTGATTTATCTTCTTGCTCCTCCCCTTCCTGTAGATTCATGATACTCCTGCTAATCCTTGAAACTCAACTATAATGTATTATTCTGTACTTCAAAGACTGAGAAAATAAATCCACCAGACTGGAATTGAGGCAATGATTCTGAAATAATTGCCTCAAGAATTATTATATAAATATGGAAGGCATTTCACTGACATTGGAGACCTGAAAAATAATGGCCCAAAGTCTATTGGTTGAAATAGCATGAAG
Organism: Laticauda laticaudata; assembly: GCA_004320025.1. Taxonomy (NCBI): domain Eukaryota; kingdom Metazoa; phylum Chordata; class Lepidosauria; order Squamata; family Elapidae; genus Laticauda; species Laticauda laticaudata. The sequence goes on from BHFT01026380.1 coordinate 43,174, forward strand.
AAATGATCTAGGATTTGATCCTATTGTAGATAGATTTGCTACACATGCACAACTTCATGTGTATAACAAAATAAATTATTGACTTGTTATCAAGTCTGGGAAGCTTCTGCCATTAGCTACTTGCTGAATGCAGAGTTGAGTTTCCGCAATGCTACATCTGGTATGATGTTTCATCGATCCTTCCTATCCATAGAAAGGAATCTGAGAGAGAAAGAATAGTACAACTTATCAATTGCTAGTTAAGAATGATTGAATATATTGGATGTAAAGGAATATGGAGATAAATTTCCATAGTAATGTTCAAAGAATGGAAAGTGGACAAAATTGGACTTTAATGATAGCACCAGAACTCAAATATATCGAAATAGGTGTAATGGAAACATGGTGAGATAATTCCCACAGCTGGAATACAAGAACAGTTGGTCAAAAGGAACAAAAGCAATAAAAAGTAAGGAGCTGTTGAAGTGTATCTTAGATGTATCCACACCAGCTTAAAAATCCAAGTAAATGAATTTGGACACTCTAAAGAGCAACTGTCTGCATCCAGGCATGGTGGTACAGCTTTGTAGACAATGAACCACTTATTCAGGAATTGGCTTACTTGGCAGAAGATTCATAGGGATGACTTAGCAAGATTAGTCACTTGCCAAACAAGATCAGAACCATATATGCACAGAAGGTCTGCACACTACTGTACACAGTCAAAGTCTTTATATTGGACTGAGCTTAAATTCTAGGGTTTTTTTTTGTTCCCTTCATCTTTCTGAGTCAGCGGATATTAGAATAGTTCTCTTAATGACCTTAGAAAACATCTGATCTAACATGATGTTACAGTTCTCTCTAGTGTGGAAATTGCCACAGGTTTTTGCCTCATCTGCTTATACTTCCTAATGTTGGTCTTAAATAAATGAAGAAACAAATAAAAGAGATTTCCCCCAATATTGGTCCACATTGATTGCATTTTCTCTCATCATCTTGAGATCTTCATCCGTATATATTGAGTGACATTGTACACACCATAGCATATGTGAGATGTTCTTTTCCATATTCACACAATGTTTCTTTCATTGGGAAGCCCACAGATTGTCCTTTGATCTTCTTACTCTCACGCACAGTCTATTCAGCAATTCCAATATTCTGTCCTCTTCAAAATGGCCTTTAAGTACAATCTTACCAATGATACGCAGGTTCATTCCCTACAAAAAGTGAGACAGTTCAGTTTATCCTGGATGCCCCAATATTTTTTTAATTTTTAAATAAGAGAATAGCACAGTCTGGAAAGAACTATAGTCAGTTTAGAGAATAGTTACCCAAATGGTGAGAGAAAGAGAAAGCCTTATGGGGAGGAATGGTTAAAAGATCTGGGCATATTTAGCTTACTAAGAGACTGCTAAAAGGAGAAATAATAGCAGCATTTAAATAGCTGAAAGTTCCCATGTAGAAGAGGGACCAGATTTACCTTCTATCATTCTACAATGCAGAATCAGAATGGTGGGTCAAAACTAGAAGGAAGTAGGTTCAGGCCAGATATTAGAGGAAAGTTCCCAACTATGTAAGCTGTCAGCCAGTGGAAAAACTGCCATACTGAGTTCTTTGTTGCTGTTCTTCAAAAAAAGCGTGGTATCTGAATTCATTGTTGGAATGTATTTTTATTCAACAACTACAGTAGTATTCAGCTAGTAGATAAAAATATTTACAAGTTTGGATCTATGATATATACGCTATGCTTTTTTTGTTCTGAGTTTCCTGTTTCCTGTTACAATTGTATAGTTGAGCAGTAAAGCACATGATGACTGTACTCTTTATTTATTCTGTGTGTGCTTTATCTAAACAGAATTTTTAACAGGTGGATGAAAGATCCAAACTTTTAGGGGGTTTGGTCTTAAAAAGGACATTTACGGCCCTGTCCAACTCTAAGTTTCTATCATTCTATGGCAGGCTTGTGCAACACATGAGCTGCATGTGGTCCTGGACAGCTAGTAATGTGCTCCCACAAGATAATATTAAATATTTTAAAAAATGAAAGAATTTGTTTTTATATACATTAACGATATTATTTATATTTATATGTGGCCCAGGACAATTCTTCTTCACTCACCTTAGTCCAGACAATCCAAAAGTTGGATAACCATACCATATGGTAGAGTTTTGCTAGTCTCAAAGGGTGTTTTTAATATGAATAGGAAAGAAGGGTGTCAATAGTCAGGGGAAGGAACTGAGGTAATAGGATATATGTTCAGATTTCTAACTGTGAGCAGAACCGAAGTCATGTTGGATGACCCACTGAATTGAATAAGGAAGTGTGTCTCAAACTCAGTAGCTCTGCTAAATAAGAAAGTGTTCCAGTTTGTGCACAACAGAAAAAAAACAAGATAAGGCTAGAACAATGGGGAATTGTAATAAAGTGCTGCGATGTCAGAAACTGTGTAACTGCTTTTGCTAGATAGGGAGCTAGTATGAACCTTCGAAATATATGTGTCAATTTGAAAACAGAAAGAATGTGAGCCAAGCCCTCGTACGAGGGGCGGACAGTTAGGGTATAAAAATGCTGCCTGAATTTTGCTCTGGGTTCCTTCAATGCCTGAGGGAACCCGTCTCTGCAGACACATGAATAAAACCTTGTTTTCCTTGGATCAATGAATCTTTTGGTGGTTGTTTTATCTGCTTCCACCTCACATAACTATCTGTGGCCTACTTTTGCACTCATTTCATGAAGAACATTATTGTAGAATTTGGGGCTCATTCTTTAATTCCCCCAATCTGAATTTCCTAATATATCAGTTATACTGTCTTTCTGTTTTATAAATTTTCCAGCACAAGGATTTTCAGTAGGTTTTTTTTTTTTTGGTCAGAAGAGATGTGTANAGGATTTTCAGTAGGTTTTTTTTTTTTTGGTCAGAAGAGATGTGTAAAATGTTTCCATTCCAAAGATGAAATATTCTGGAGAACTCCAGAAGTTCTGCTTTTCTCCTCAACTCAGCTGATCTGCTGATTCCAAAGCGTGGTCTAAAACTTCCCAGAAATAAATTGTCCATGAATTCTCCAGGACTGGAAGTGGTTTGTGATGTTCTGGATGAGTCTAGTCTCATAATGAGCCTCTTTCTAACTTATAGCTCTGGATTTCACAAACCCTCTTCCATCCATGTATCAACCAGGGCCAAACTTGTATGACGAGACTTCCCTTTTCCCTTTTTAGATTCTGCACCTGTAACAGAGAAGTTACTGTTGCTAATTTGAGGCATTCACTAAGGAAAGACAATTAACTCATTGATTGGAACAAGGGAAATTTAATAGAAAAACTGTAATTTACAGACCAACGAAACCACTGTTAAGTTTTGCAGATCTTTGTTACTGGAATAAACATTCATCTGTAAAATGCATTTGCATACTTTTCCCCCCCCCAGCTAGTTGCTAGGCTGGATAGAAACTATATTAAAAAATCTGGCTGCATTTTGTAAGGCTGTGGTTTCCCCTGTGTATGATTAGGCATGTGCAGTTTTTGTATATATTAGTCAGGCCTCTGAATGTAATCGTAAAAGAAGCATAACAGTATAAACCTGACTGTTTATTCAGGAGCTATAATAATTAAATGAAGCTTCATGTTAAAAGACACATTTAAATATGTCAATATATATCTGGAACACATGTGGAAACATCTGGTTGGTAAGCATGGGGTGAATGTAGGTAACTAGTTGGATTTTGAATCTTCAATCCAATAGGATCATTGTTACTACTTCTTTCATTTCAACACGAAGTAAGAGGAAATACTTTTTGGAGACTGAGAGAAAGAAAACCATGTCTCTTTGGCTGTTTTCCTGACATTACTTGTATGCTCACATTATTATTGCAGAAAATGCATTCAGTTTATCAGAAAAATAACAATTATGGAATATATTTCAGAGCCTTAAGCTTAATGATGATAAGTTATTTTAATGCTGCTGTATGTTTGCTCATTTTTATCAATCTCTCCAGCAGGAAGATGAAACTCCTTCCCTCCATCTTTAGAGAGGAATCAGAGGTGGGTTCTATTTAAAGCCAAATTTCCCTCAATTTCCATAATTATTCTCTGTCCCCATCCTCAAGATAGAGGATTGCACTCCTCTCTGCATTGTGTTTGTTTTGTTTCTAAATCAATCTGTAGACAAAATCAGATAGGGATGGATGGAGAATAGAATAAAATATTCCAAAGACTATAAAACTGTAATGAGCATCATTTGTCTTGGCTTCAGGTTTGAATCCTCCAAGAGATGGAGGAGGAAACATTGGACTCATACAAACTTCTTTGAAAAGCCAAATAACTGTGGCTGTTGCCCTTGATTCACAAGATCTTCCTTATTTTGGTTGAAACATATAAAAGGGGTGTAGGGGGTGGGGGTGGAAAAATGAAATGATATCCTGTTGGAAGGACTGTTCTGTCTGTGAATGTAAGGATTTTATTAAGGAAGTAGCTGGAAGTTCTTAGACATCTGGATGATGAATCATGTGCCACAGAACAGGAGCAATTAGCTACTTTTAGGTCAGAAAAGGTCTTGGAAGCTATCTGAGAGACTTGCAACAGTGCCAGGAAATAATGTGAACTTGACAGGAATCCCATAATTCATTTCTGAACTGGCCTTTGTGGGACATAATTTGTTAGCACGTACATATTACCCCATGTAGCAAATCCGATCCATTCTCTAGCCATCAAAGCTGGGCAGGCTTTCCTAATGTCTTTTGAAAGGATTTAGTTGAAGGCAACTCATTTCATGGTTGCTATAAAGCGTGTGCTTATTTATTTAACCAATAAAAGGATCTCTCTCTTTTTTTCCCCACTCAAGGTTATACATAATTTGTGACATTATTTTTAAACAAACAATAACTGTAAAAGCAAAGTGTCATGTACTGGGGTTAATGATCCTGGTGAAATATACAACCCAACTTTCATTCATTTTATGACAAATACCAAAATGTTCTTGGAGTGAGTGGGTGGGTGGGCATATGGGGGTTAGAAGTGCATGTAACTTTCCATTTTCTGCACGTTTATTTTTGCTTTCTTGAATGCTAACATTGCATGTTTAATACTTTTTTTTATGGTTGTTTTGTTTTGCTAATTCATCTGTATCTGAAATATGATTAAATAGTCTGTCCTGAGTAGAGTTTTCATTTGTCTTAATACAACTGACCCAACTCAATGTTTCATAGCCAAAGTTCCTCAGTGTTTTCAAGGGCTGAGTGCTAGATAGTAGCAGGATTCATGTTTCATCTGTTGAAAAAAATCTATTTTCGATCATCTGAAAGTCCAGGTATTATAGAGACTATTTTGATAAAACAATGACTGGACTTGATGTAAGGCAGCAATAATTATATATTTTCAAATAGATTTGGGACAAACTCTGCTAAAGAGCAGGGTTTTATAAACTGTTTTCCATAGAAAATGTTAGGTGCTCCATAAGAAATTAAGAGCAAAGAATCCTCATTCACTAAAATATCGCCAATTGCCCATTGCCAGAACTCACTCTGTCTATCTATCTGATCTATCTATCTGATCTATCTATAGCATGGGTATCAAACTCGCTGCTTCATATTGCTGTCATGTGATGTTTCATGACATTTTTCCCATTCACAGAGCTGGGGTAGGTGTGGCCTGCATGTGACACATCCAGCCCATGACCCACCAATTTGACACTCTTGATCGATAGTTTTCTTGAGATGTAAAACACTTTCCTCATGTGTATATAATATTATTGCCAGGCTATTTTACCCGGTTGTTCCTATGTTCACAAGTCTCTTCCATGTCAGTCTTCAAGGTTTTTTTTAATTAATATGGATTTTTTTTTAATAATTAGAAGTATTTATCCCTGCCTACCTGATATTTTATTCAGAAATACCAATCCTTGTACTCAGTTTTAACTGTAGGGACATTTTATTCACATTTAGCTATTTCTTTCAGATTTTTAAATACTTAATTTGGAAAACACTCTGTCCTCAAAGCCTGTTTCATTTGAAAAGAGTCTGAAAACTGAGTTCAGAGGTGCAGAATATCTTCTCTTACTTTTGGTTGTTACTCTCCATTTGACTTGGTCTTCTGTTTTACTCATTAAGAATAGCTATTACTACCGATTTCTGCTGTAGACTCTCTTCTCATGGAATAAATAACTCCTCATCTCTTCTCATCCATTGAAGTGTGGTCAATCATTGCTCCAATCCCTTGACTTTTTTTTTAGATCTTGATACAAGCTTCCCATGTGCTACAAATACTGTATATACCAGGATTCTTGAAGACAAACATCAAACAAGTATTATGCAGGTTTCTGTCCACTCCATATCACAATTTTCTTAGGACCTGTATGTTTTGGTCCTTTCCCAGCCTCTGAGATAAGCCAAGTGCAAGCTTTTGACTTAAGCCCATGTCCCACTGCACCAATGGATGCAAAGAGGATGTAAAACATTAAAAAAAGCTTGCCATCCATTGGAAAACTGATTCGCGCGTGCTGAGGTGGACCAAGTCTGTTCTAGCACACTGGGTAACGGGTGGCGCATGAATGTGCAGCAGGAATGAAGCCAAGCTTCCACGATGCTCTCAGCAAGTCCCTGGGTGATGCTGCATGTGCGATGGTGAGGAAAAGTATCTGGAACCTGTTGGCCAGGATGCCAAAGGCGTTCTCCACCACCGCCGTTGCCCTGGACAGCCTGTAGTTGAAGATCCTCTCTCTCACGGGTGAGGTACTTAAACTGTAGCTTATCATGAGGTAGGTTCTGGAGGGAGAAGGCATCATCACCAAATGATGATAGGGCACATCTTGTGTTGCATCTGGTAGGGCGGTCTAGGATCTGGAAAATCCATGATGACGTGTTGCATTCCAGCCCTCTGACGTCACTGGCATATACACCAGGTCTATCTGAAGCGGACCCTTGCTGAAGCACTTACGATGAGATGAATTTGTAGTCAGACCATCAACCATGGAAAGAGGATGATACTGAAAGAAGCCCTTGTTAGTTGAAATAAGTAGACCCTGAGTTGGCTGGAGCTTTGCAGGCCACGTGCTTGCCACTTATGGCCAACGATTGTGGGGAAAGTTCCACCTCTAGTACACCGACTCTTCTGCAAGTTTCCTCCAGCCTTGTTCAGGTGGTGGGGCACTTGGAGGAGTCCTCCACATATGGCCTGCACCACTTCTCTGACCACTTTTCTGATGGTGTGTGTGCACCGCTCCCAGCATACTGCATTTTGTGAATGTGGTTCGGCGGACCAGGTGGTGCAGAGTCAGGTGCCACCTTCGTCCAGGGTCCAGGCGGGACAGAATTTGGTGCTCGGGCTTGGTCAACCTGTGTCTCAGACGCTCTACAAATTTCATGAAACATGGCTGGTGGGTTCCTCATCGAAGTGATGGATGCAAAAGGGTATTAATTCCTCAGCTCTCACCATCAACTGGTCATAGCAGTCCCCAAACTCCATTCTTCTCATGATCCATCCCTCGGCACCCACACTGCTCTTGGACACTCTCCTTCTTCTCTTGTGTATGAAAGGTGAAACAGTGTGTAACAGGTTTTCGGTTCTGGGTGATGAATGATGTGCAGCTACATAGAGATGGTTTATGTCATCGATCCATGGTGGAGACAATGGATGATGTGGAAGAGCAAGACCAGAGGGGGAAATGAGGTCTGTACTCCCAACACGGCTGCTGGACTCATACTGAGAATCTCAGGTGATTTCTCCCCCTTTTTATAGGAATATCAGTTTTCCACTAGGTGTGCCTTCTCCATACTCTAGAGCATACTAGCGACACATCCTAAATATCCGAGATACGTCCGCGTATACAAAGTGTTTTGTAACATTTAATCTCCTTATTATGAGTATGCATCCCACTTACATTCTTTCTATTGTTCCGTGCTACTAACACTGGTGTAGACGTTCCTTGTACCTTTCATTTCCTCCCTTTCCCGTTTCAGCTGCAGCGGATGTGAGTTGCGAGGATGTTCCAGAGGATGCTGAGAGGATATAGCAGACGTTTAACGGATGATACACAGGCCATAGAAAACGTTCGTTGCCCGTGATCATTGTCACGGCATGTACTACTGTCGTATGCAGCGAAAGTTCATCCATTCAAAATGTTTGTCAGCTCAAAACTTCTTGGGCAGATGAAATTCATGGAACGATGCTGATGCGGAGGGTTATAACACGTATGCAGTAAGTAGACAACGGATGCAATTGGC